>AWOL01S0331123.1:0-19374 GCA_000715115.1 Nicotiana otophora | reverse complement strand
CCCCCCCTCAAAAAAATGTTTTTAGATATTTTATATCAATTATGGTGTATATGAAGCAGCCTTTTGCTCTCCTATTTTGACCACGAAATCTGGGTCGCGTGGCTAGGTCTCGCGCGATACTAGAACCCTAGGCACACTCTCAGTTCTTTCTTTTTTCTGGAACAGGGGGTTGGTGCCAAGTGTTATACTGGTTGTGATTCATGTCCGAGGCCCTAGCATGCTTGCCTTTCACGTGAGGCGCTAGTTTTGGCATGTTCCTTTCTTAGTTTCAATTTCTTTTTTGCATATGCGTTCTTACATACAATAAACACATAATGAACATATTTCATGGCGATAAGCATATGATCTTTCGCAACTCACATATGAAATGATGGGAAAACACACATATAACCATATTTGTTTGGTTATTTATCACTTAGAAGGACCCATATCTCTTGTAAAATTAAATAACACTATTTTGTCTCATCGTGGACATCATATAGAATCAAGTTCACAAACTGTCCAATTCAATTCAATTATTTCAAGTATTTATTTAGTTTGAGAACAAGTTGTTCTGAGATTATAATGTAAAAATTATAATATAAGGATTACATAGTATGTGATTTACAACAATAACAATAATATACCATGTGTTGTAATGATCCGATATGGCATTTCGAGTACTAGCTTTTCATTTGGTGTTTTGAGACCTTTCATAGCTTTATTTGATGATATATGACTTGCATGCATGGTCCGTGTTGATTTTCGAAATGCTTAAATGTGATTTTTGACTTTGAAAGTGGATATAGTTGACTACGGTCAATATTTTTGGTAAACAACGTCAGATCAGTATTTGTTCGATTCCGGTAGGTTTGTATGATGATTTTGGACTTTGAGTGTGAACTTTAAAAAATCTTGAGTTTTGGTGATCGATTCTTGATTTAAATGTTATTGTGATGATCTGAGCTTACAAGCAAGCTCGTTTGATGTTAATATACTTGTGTGAATGTTAGGATTGGAGCCCGAGGAGTTCAGGTGAGTTTCGGATATGTTGCGAACTGTTTCAAAATAGCTGTAGAGTTGTTGGTGTTGTTGGGCTGCAGATCTTGCATTTGCGAGGTTCTGTTCACAAATATGAGCCTCGCATTTGCGATGTTGGGTAGGGGATAGTAGCTCGATTTTGCGAATCATAGTTCGTATCTGCGAGTGATCCAACCTTCGCATTTGTGAAGTTCTTATCGCAATTGCGACCTGTGGGAGTAGGGACAACTTTGCTTTTGCGAAGGTGAGTTCTCATTTACGGATATCCCATGTTCGCATTTGCGATCATGTATTGCATTTGCGATATTGGAAGCTCAAGAGATGGTTTGCAATTGCGACCATCTTTTTGCATTTTCGGACATCGCAATTACGATACCTACAGTTGGGTAAAAGATTGGAATTTTAGGACTTAGCTTATTTTACACAATTTCTCAGGCCTAGACTCCATAGAGGCGATCTTTGGAGATCCATTTCTTCCCAACTTTATAGGTTAGTAACATTAACTTATTTTTGTTCAATTCCCATTACCCTTTTATGAATTTTCACTAGCAAATCTAAAATTTCACAAAGTAAAAATTGGGATTTTGGGTAAAAATTAGAGATTTTATAAAATTGAGATTTAGACCTCAAATTGAGGTCAAATCTCCAAGCAAATCACATATTTTGACTCGAAGGTGAATGGGTAACCGGGTCTTGGTCTTAATTTTGGATTTCTACAACGTGGGCCTGAGTTATCTTTTTATTGACTTTTTTAATTATGTTAAAGATCGAACCTTTTTCATACGAGGGTAGTTTCTAAATCTTGTTTTGACTTATTTGAGTAATATTTGACTAAGTTTGGATGGTTTGGAGGCTTGTTCTAACGGAAAATCCACGTTGGATTATTGATCTTGTTCCGGAAAAGAGGTAAGTAACGTGTTTAACCTTGATTTGAGAAAATTACGACATGATTGGTCTATTTGCTATGTGATCTATGTGCGGGGATGGCATATATGTAAGGTGACGAGTGTATATATGTTGTCATGGGTTTAAGCATGTGGGGTGTAGCATTTTAATTCATGTCTTTAATTATACGATGTCTTTAATTATTTCATGTTTTACTTGTTAGGTACTCTTATTTGATACATATTTTTACTTGATTTATGTGTCTTCACTTGTTATATGTACTTAATTGTTACATGTTATAGTTTATTTCATACCTTTATTTATTGTACGCCTTTACCAGTTACATGCTCTTACACGTTATTAAACAGATGCTTTTACCTGTTTCATACCTTTACTTGCCTTATTGTCTTTACTTGTTTCTTGTTTCAATCTATTATATTATATCAGATTACGTGTTCTTTAGATCGTTCCCGTGTTTATGACTCGCTAAGGTTCTTGTTGACATAGGCTAGTTTATTGACCTTCTTCGTTTATGCTTCCTTGGTGAATTATGAATTTAGCTCCCTTTTATGTTATGTTCTGAGAGTCGCCGTATTTGGTTATTTTCGAGCATTTTCAAACGAATTGATATTGGGAAAAAATTGCACACCGCAATGGTATTGTTATTAATATTGGGATTGGGTTGCGCGGTGCAATGATGTTGCCATAGATATTGGGATCACGTTGCGCGCTGTAATAGAAAGGATGTTTTGTAGTTGTTCTTGGTTGTTATGCTCCGCAACCGTATTGTATTATGAGGTTGTAATGTGATGTTATTTTGAGTCCCTTTGTTATCTACTTTCTTATTCTGTTCGTTATGTAGTTATCCGTTTCTTTATATTGTCATTGGTTTTCCTGCTTATTACTCGTACAGGTTTACAGTGAGTGTTTTGTCATAGCCTCGTCACTACCTCGTCGAATTTAGGCACGATAATTACTTAGTATATGGAGTCGGTTATACTCATACTATACTTCTGCACTTCGTGTGTAGATCCCGATGTTGGTCCCAGCAGCGTTTAGATGTAATTGCTCGGACCTTTCCCAAGAGACTTAAGGTAGTGCTGCTTCGCATTTGCAGACCCTAGAGTCCATTTTCTCCCTTTATCTATTGTTTATTGTACCAGACAATATTGTATTTTCTATTACAGGCTTATGTTTAGCAACTAGCGGCTCATGTACTTATGACACCAGATACTAGAAAATGTCTTAGACAACGAGGGTTGTGTATCACTTATGCGTTTATGCGATTTCACTCTTTCATCCTTATTAATATTTCTTTAGTTGTTAAATTGCTTTAGTCGTTGTGCTAATATTGACTTCCCTAGCAAGCGGATATATGGCACCATCACGACTCCGTGGTTGAGATTTTGGATCATAACAAGTTGGTATCAGAGTCATAGGTTGCATAGATCTCACAAGTCATGAGCAAGCTTAGTAGAGTCTTGAGGATCGGTATAGAGATGTCTGTACTTATCTTCTAGAGGTTATAAGGATTTAGGAAATTTCTTGTTTTTTATATCGTGCGAGTTTGTTTTATCATTAAGATTGAATCTCTCTTATCTTATTCTCTCATAAATGTTGAGAACACATACGTTGTCCATAGCAGATTAGGAGCCGAAGACCCAGATTGCAGCCCCTGCCAGGGGTAACGCTCTGGGCTAGGGTAGAGGCAGAGGTAGAGGCAGAGTTCAGCCTAGAGCACACGCAACGTCACTCGTAGTTGAGCCTCAGGTAGCACATGATGATGAGATCCCAATTCAGACCGAGCTAGTAGGACTAGCTCAGGTCTCATAAGGGTTCAATGCTACTCCAGTGCTTTAGGACGCCTTATTTGCAAGGTTGGCTTCATGGAGCGTATGCCTCAAGCGTTGTGTGTTTCCTGTGGCACCATTGGTTTCTTAGGCGGAGGGAGGATTTTAGACTCCTACTACTCACACCCCAAAGCAGATGACCCATGGTTATTAGACTCCAGGAGTACTGCCAATTGGGGTAGTTCGACCTATTATTGCTACACAGCCCGGGGACATGCCCGCAATGTCAGCCGATGAGCTGAAGAGGTTGGATAGGTTCACAAAGTTGTTTCCCCCTCATCTTAGTGGTGCAACTTCAGAGGACCCCCATGACCACTTAGACCGTTTCCATGATATTTTGCACGACTTGGGATTAGTGGAGTCCAATACAGTTGNTTGCCTTATTGTCTTTACTTGTTTCTTGTTTCACTCTAATCTATTATATTATATCAGATTACGTGTTCTTTAGATCGTTCCCGTGTTTATGACTCGCTAAGGTTCTTGTTGACATAGGCTAGTTTATTGACCTTCTTCATTTATGCTTCCTTGCTGAATTATGAATTTAGCTCCCTTTTATGTTATGTTCTTAGAGTTGCTGTATTTGGTTATTTTCGAGCATTTTCAAATGAATTGATATTGGGAACAAATTGCACACCGCAATGGTATTGTTATTAATATTGGGTTGCATGGTGCAATGATGTTACTATAGATATTGGGATCACGTTGCGCGCTGTAATAGAAAGGATGTTTTGTAGTTGTTCTTGGTTGTTATGCTCCGCAACCGTATTGTATTATGAGGTTGTAATGTGATGTTATTTTGAGTCCCTTTGTTATCTACTTTCTTATTCTGTTCGTTATGTAGTTATCCGTTTCTTTATATTGTCATTGGTTTTCCTGCTTATTACTCGTACAGGTTTACAGTGAGTGTTTTGTCATAGCCTCGTCACTACCTCGTCGAATTTAGGCACGATAATTACTTAGTATATGGAGTCGGTTATACTCATACTATACTTCTGCACTTCGTGTGTAGATCCCGATGTTGGTCCCAGCAGCGTTTAGATGTAATTGCTCGGACCTTTCCCAAGAGACTTAAGGTAGTGCTGCTTCGCATTTGCAGACCCTAGAGTCCATTTTCTCCCTTTATCTATTGTTTATTGTACCAGACAATATTGTATTTTCTATTACAGGCTTATGTTTAGCAACTAGCGGCTCATGTACTTATGACACCAGATACTAGAAAATGTCTTAGACAACGAGGGTTGTGTATCACTTATGCGTTTATGCGATTTCACTCTTTCATCCTTATTAATATTTCTTTAGTTGTTAAATTGCTTTAGTCGTTGTGCTAATATTGACTTCCCTAGCAAGCGGATATATGGCACCATCACGACTCCGTGGTTGAGATTTTGGATCATAACAAGTTGGTATCAGAGTCATAGGTTGCATAGATCTCACAAGTCATGAGCAAGCTTAGTAGAGTCTTGAGGATCGGTATAGAGATGTCTGTACTTATCTTCTAGAGGTTATAAGGATTTAGGAAATTTCTTGTTTTTTATATCGTGCGAGTTTGTTTTATCATTAAGATTGAATCTCTCTTATCTTATTCTCTCATAAATGTTGAGAACACATACGTTGTCCATAGCAGATTAGGAGCCGAAGACCCAGATTGCAGCCCCTGCCAGGGGTAACGCTCTGGGCTAGGGTAGAGGCAGAGGTAGAGGCAGAGTTCAGCCTAGAGCACACGCAACGTCACTCGTAGTTGAGCCTCAGGTAGCACATGATGATGAGATCCCAATTCAGACCGAGCTAGTAGGACTAGCTCAGGTCTCATAAGGGTTCAATGCTACTCCAGTGCTTTAGGACGCCTTATTTGCAAGGTTGGCTTCATGGAGCGTATGCCTCAAGCGTTGTGTGTTTCCTGTGGCACCATTGGTTTCTTAGGCGGAGGGAGGATTTTAGACTCCTACTACTCACACCCCAAAGCAGATGACCCATGGTTATTAGACTCCAGGAGTACTGCCAATTGGGGTAGTTCGACCTATTATTGCTACACAGCCCGGGGACATGCCCGCAATGTCAGCCGATGAGCTGAAGAGGTTGGATAGGTTCACAAAGTTGTTTCCCCCTCATCTTAGTGGTGCAACTTCAGAGGACCCCCATGACCACTTAGACCGTTTCCATGATATTTTGCACGACTTGGGATTAGTGGAGTCCAATACAGTTGATTTCACCATCTTTTAGATGCATGGTTCCGCCAAAAGGTGGCGGCAGGTTAATGAGTTGGGTAGGCTAGAGAGATCACCTCCTCTCACATGGGCTCAGTTCTAGCAGTTGTTCTTAGAGAAGTTTTTTCCCTTCACTTAGAGATGGGAGTTGTGCAGTCAGTTCGAGTGCCTTCACCGGGGTAGCATGACTGTTACTTAGTATGAGATTAGATTTGTTTGATTTGTCTCGCCATGCAGCTATCCTGATCCCTATTGATAGGGAGAAGATACAGAGTTTTATAGAGGGTCTTACATATGGAATCAGACTTCAGATGGCCAGAGAGACCGAGATCGAGATTTCTTTTACTTGGTTAGTAGAGATCGCCAGGAGAGACCGTCAGATGGTCATTCTATCAGGACGGTACAATCACTACTGCAGGTCATACAAGGTACATCAGGAAGCTGCAGTACTTATGGATCTTGTTCTGAGAAGCTAGAATCTGGCATTCAGCTCCCATTAGTGCACCACCGATTCAGAGCTATTACAATGGTCGTTCGAGTCATCAGGGTCAGTCTCAAATTCAGCAGCCAAGCTAGCTGATGGGCTGCTTTGAGTGCAGAGATACATGTCATATTAGGAGGTATTGTCCCAGATTGCAGGGCAGCATGTTACAACTGGTACTAGTTCCATGATTCCGGCATCAGTTATTTCACCACTCGCGCAGCCATCTAGAGGTGGGGGTTAGGTAGCTCGAGGTGGAGGCCAATCAGTGAGAGGTCATCCTAGAGGTAGAGAACAGGTTAATGGGGCTCAACCCTATTGTTATGCATATTTGGGTAGGCTCGAGGCGGAGTCATCTGATGCGGTTATTACAGGTATTATCTCAGTTTGTCATAGAGATCACTTCGTGCTATTTAATCCAGGTTCTATATAATTTTTCGTGTCTTCATATTTTTCTTCATACTTGAGTATGCCTCATGATTCTCTTGATGTTCCTGATTCGTTGTCTACACTGTTTGGATATTCCATAGTAGGTAATTTGGTGTACCGGTCTTGTGTTGTTACTGTTAACAGTTTTGATACTATAGTTGATCGTGTGTTGCTGAATATGGTGGATTTTGAGGTTATTCTTGGTATTGATTGATTGTTCCTACATCACGCTATCTTGGATTATCATGATAAGACTGTGACATTGGTAATGCCAGGGTTGCCGAAATTAGAGCGGAAATGGACCCTTGGTCATTCCGCTAGTAGGGTGATTTCATATTTCATATTTGTAGGCTCGGCATATGGTTGAGAAGGGGTATTTGGCGTATTTGGATTAAATTAGGGGTTCTAGTATGGAGGTTCCTCCTATGGATCCCTAGCAGATGGAGGGAGTTTCCATAGGTGTTTCCTACAGATTTGCTAGGTTTGTCACCCGACATGGACATTGGCATTTGCATTAATTTGGTTCTGGGCACTCAGCCTATTCCACCATATCGTATGGCTCCGGTTGAGTTAAAGAAATTGAAGGATCAGTTGCAAGATTTGCTTGACAGGGGATTCATTAGATCAAGCATCTCACCTTGGGGTGCGCCGGTGTTGTTTGTTAAGAAGAAGAACATATCGATGAGGTTGTGCATTAAATATCGGAAATGGAACAAGGTTACTATCAAGAACAAGTATCCATTGTCTAGGATTGATGGTTTATTTGACCAGCTTCAGAGCACCAAGGTATTTTCCAAGATTGGTTTGAGATAGGGCTACCATCAGGTAAAGATTATGGCATCGGATGTCCCTAAGATAGATTTTTGGACCCGCTATGGTCATTATGAGTTCTTCGTAATGTCATTTGGTTTGACTAATGCACCAACAACCCTCATGGATTTTATGAACCGAGTGTTCAAGACCCATCTCAACTCTTTTGTGATTTTCTTCATTGATGATATTCTGGTTTACTCTCAAAGTAGAGAGGAGCTTGAAGGATCATCAGCTATATGCCAAATTTTTGAAGTGTGAGTTCTGGTGGGACTCAGTTTCATTCTTGGGTCATGTTGTGTTTTCTGATGGTATCAAGGTGGATTCTAAGAAGATTGAGGCAGTTCAGAATTGGCCTAGACCTACTTTGGCTACATAGATTCGGACCGTCTTGGGTTTGGTGGGCTACTATCGCCGGTTCGTGGAGGGGAGTTTATCTATCTCAGCCCCATTGACCAAGTTGACTCAGAAGGATGCTCTTTTCAGATGGTCTGATGAGAGTGAGGAAATCTTTCATAAGCTCATGACTGCCTTGACTACAGACTCAGTGTTGGTATTGCCCACAGTTTTGGGGTCTTACACTGTGTATTCTTATGCATCGCGTATTGGTCTTGGCGCGATATTGATGTAGGAAGGTAGGGTGATTTCCTACACATCTCGTCACTTGAAGGTCCATGGGAAGAACTACCATGTGTATGATTTGGAGTTAGTAGCCATTATTCATACACTCAAGATTTGGAGGCATTATTTATATGGCATGCCATGTGAGGTCTACCCCGACCACTGGAGTCTCCAACATATATTCAAGAAAAGGGATCTTAATTTGAGGCAACGGAAATGGTTGGAGCTATTGAAAGACTATGATATTACCATATTATATCATCTGGGNTGCATCACGTATTGGTCTTGGCGCGATATTGATGTAGGATGTAGGGTGATTTCCTACACATCTCGTCACTTGAAGGTCCATGGGAAGAACTACCATGTGTATGATTTGGAGTTAGTACCTATTATTCATGCACTCAAGATTTGGAGGCATTATTTATACGGCATGCCATGTGAGGTCTACCCCGACCACTAGAGTCTCCAACATATATTCAAGAAAAGGGATCTTAATTTGAGGCAACGGAAATGGTTAGAGCTATTGAAAGACTACGATATCACCATATTATATCATCTGGAAAAGGCCAATGTGGTGGCCGATGCCTTGAGTAGGAAGGCGAAGAGCATGGGTAGTTTGACATTTCTACTGGCAGAGAGACCATTAGCCATGGATGTCCATGCTTTGGCTAACAAGTTTGTGAGGTTGGATGTTTCGGATCCTAGTATATGTTCTCTCTTGTGTGGTGGCGCAATCATCTTTGTTGGAGCACATCAAGGGTCACTAGTTTGATGATCCTCACTTTTTAATGTTGAAAGATATGGTGCAGTGGGGTGGTGCTAAGAAGGTCATGATTGGGGATGATGGTGTTATGCGGCTTCATGGCCGGATTTGTGTTTCAGAATATTGATGGATTAGAGTTGATCCTTAAAGAAGGTCATAGTCCAATGTATTCTATTCACTGTCGCGAAGATGTATTATGACTTAAAGTAACATTACTAGTAATGAAAGATGAAGAAAAACATTGTTGTACATGTCTCCCTGTGTTTGAATTATCAACAGGTGAAGTATGAACATCAAAAATCCAACAGTTTGACTCAAAAGCTGGTGATAGCGGGGTGAAAGTGGAAGTGCATCGCCATAGAATTTGTGGTAGACTTACCACGGGCCTTGAGGAAGTATGATGTTGTTTGGGTCATTGTGGACCGATTGACCAAGTCTACACATTTCATTCTAGTGATGACTCCCTACTCTACAGAGCGGTTGGATCAAATTTACATTAGGGAGATTATTTGCATCCACCATATGGCCATTTATATCATTTCATACCATGGAATGCAATTCACTTCACACTTTTGGAGATCCAGGTAGTGTGAGTTGGGCACACAGGTTGAGTTGAGTACCGCGTTTCACCCTTAGGCAGGCAGGCAGTCCTATCGGACCATTCCAATTTTGGAAGATATACTGAGGGTATGCACTATTGATTTCAGAGGTCAGTGGGACTAATTTCTGCCCCTAGCGGAGTTTTCCTACAACAACAGTTATAAGACGAGTATCCAGATGGCTCCATATGAGGCCTTATATAGGAGGCGATGTCGCTCTTCGGTTGGTTGTTTGAGCTCAGTGAGGCTAGATTGTTAGGCATAAATTTAGTTCGTGATGCTTTGAAGAAGGTAAAATTGATTCAAGAGCGGCTTCGTACAACACAGTCCAGGAAAAAGTATTATGCTAATAGAAAGGTTCGTGATGTGGCTTACTTTGAGGGTGGCAAGGTTCTTCTTCGAGTTTCGCTTATGAAGGGTGTGCTGCGATTTGAGAAGGAGGGCAAGTTGAGCCTGAGGTTTATTATTCTATTTGAGATCATGGAGAGAGTTGGGGAGCCTTGCCTATAGGCTTGTATTGCCTCCTAGCTTAGAAGGGGTATATCCAATATTTCACGTTTTTATGATTTGGAAGTATCATGAGGATAGTTCATAAATTTTGGACTTCAGCACGGTGCAACTTGATAATAATATGACCTATGAGGAAGAGCCAGTGCTTACTATAGACCGAAAGGTTCAAAAGTTGTGTTAGGGAGGTGAGTCGACTGAGGAGGCTACTTGGGAGTCTGATTGCAACATAAGGAGCATATATTCGCATCTTTTTATCGGTCCAAGTAAATCTTTATGTCTATTCGAGGACGAACATTTCTTTTAGAGGTGGAGATAGGTCGTTTTGAGTACTAGCTTTTCATTTTGTATTTGAGACCTTTAATAGCTATATTTAATGATATATGACTTGCGTGCGTGGTCCGTGTCTATTTCCAGAAGGTTTAAATTTGAATTTTTTAAGAAAATATGATTTTTGACATTGAAAGTGGCTAGAGTTGACTACGGTCAATATTTTCGGTAAACGACCGTGGATCGATATTTAGATAATTTCAGCAGGTTCGTATGATGATTTTAGACTTGTACGCATATTTAGTTTGGGTCCCGGGCGACCCGAGGTAGTTTCAACACTTTATGTAAAAAGTTGAAAATTTGAGTTTGAACTATTGAAAAATCTTGAGTTTTGGTGATTCATTCTTGATTCTAGATGTTATTATGATGATTTGAGCTTACGAGCGAGTTCGTTCGACATTAATATACTTGTGTGAATGTTAAATTGAAGCCCGAGGGGCTCAGGTGAATTTAGAATATGTTGCGAACTATTTTGGAATAGTTGTAGCATTGCTGGGCTGCAGATCTCGCATTTGCGAGATCTTGATCGCATTTGCGATGCTGGGTAGGGGAAGGCAGCCTTGCTCTTGCGAAGCTTAGTTCGCATCTGCGAGGGATTCATCCTTAACATTTACGAAGTTCTTATCGCAATTGTGACTATGTGCGATCAGGGACAACTGAGTTCGCATTTGCGGATATCCCAGGTTCATATTTACGATAACTATATCGGATTTGCGATATTGGAAGCTCAGGAGCTGGTTTGCAAACCAGATGTTCACGTTTGCAGACATCGCAATGGCGAACAAAAGTTCACAATTGCAATAATTGCAGATAGGTAAAAGATTGGGATTTTGGAACTTAACTCATTTTACACCATTTTTGAGACCTAAACTCCATTAAGGCAAATTTTGGAGAGCAATTTCTTCCCTACTTCATAGGTTAGTAATTTTAACTTGTTCTTGTTCAATCCCATTAATANCATTCAAATTTTGGAAGATATACTGAGGGTATGCACTATTGATTTCAGAGGTCAGTGGGACTAATTTCTGCCCCTAGCGGAGTTTTCCTACAACAACAGTTATAATTCGAGTATCCAGATGGATCCATATGAGGCCTTATATAGGAGGCGATGTCGCTCTTTGGTTGGTTGTTTGAGCTCGGTGAGGCTAGATTGTGAGGCACAGATTTAGTTCGTGATGCTTTGAAAAAGGTAAAATTGATTCAAGAGCGGCTTGGTACAACACAGTCCAGGCAAAAGTATTATGCTAATAGAAAGGTTCCTGATGTGGCTTACTTTGAGGGTGGCAAGGTTCTTCTTCGCGTTTCGCTTATGAAGGGTGTGATGCGATTTGAGAATAAGGGCAAGTTGAGCCCGAGGTTTATTATTCTATTTGAGATCATGGAGAGAGTTGGGGAGCCTTGCCTATAGGCTTGTATTTCCTCTTAGCTTAGAAGGGGTATATCCAATATTTCACGTTTTTATGATTTGGAAGTATCATGAGGATAGTTCACAAATTTTGGACTTCAGCACGGTGCAACTTGATAATAATATGACCTATGAGGAAGCGCTAACGGTTTCTATAGACCAGAAGGTTCAAAAGTTGTGTTAGGGAGGTGAGTCGACTGAAGAGGCTACTTGGGAGTTTGATTGCGACATAAGGAGTATATATTCGCATCTTTTTATCGGTCCAAGTAAATCTTTATGTCTATTCGAGGACGAACATTTCTTTTAGAGGTGGAGATAGGTCGTTTTGAGTACTAGCTTCCCATTTTGTATTTGAGACCTTTAATAGCTATATTTAATGATATATGATTTGCGTGCGTGGTCCGTTCTATTTCCAGAAGGTTTAAATTTGGATTTTTTAAGAAAATATGATTTTTGACATTGAAGGTGGCTAGAGTTGACTACGGTCAATATTTTCGGTAAACGACCGTGGATCGATATTTTGACAATTTTAGAAGGTTTGTATGATGATTTTAGACTTGTATGCATATTTATTTGGGTCCCGGGTGACCCGAGGTAGTTTCAACACTTTATGTAAGAAGTTAAAAATTTGAGTTTGAACTATTGAAAAATCTTGAGTTTTGGTGATTGATTCTTGATTCTAGATGTTATTATGATGATTTGAGCTTACGAGCGATTTCGTTCGACATTAATATACTTGTGTGAATGTTCAATTGAAGCCCGAGGGGCTCAGGTGAATTTAGAATATGTTGCGAACTATTTTGGAATAGTTGTAGCGTTACTAGGCTGCAGATCTCGCATTTGTGAGATCTTGATCGCATTTGCGATGCTGGGTAGGGGATGGAAGCCTTGCTCTTGCGAAGCTTAGTTTGCATCTGCGAGGGATTCATCCTTAACATTTACGAAGTTCTTATCGCAATTGTGACTATGTGCGAGCAGGGACAACTGAGTTCGCATTTGTGGATATCCCAGGTTCATATTTACAATAACTATATCGGATTTGCGATATTGGAAGCTCAGGAGCTGGTTTGCAAACCAGATGTTCACGTTTGCAGACATCGCAATGGCGAACAAAGGTTCACAATTACAATAATTGCAGATGGGTAAAAGATTGGGATTTTGGAACTTAACTCATTTTACACCATTTTTGAGACCTAGACTCCATAAAGGCAAATTGTTTAGAGTAATTTCTTCCCTACTTCATAGGTTAGTAATTTTAACTTGTTCTTGTTCAATTCCATTAATATTTCATGAATTTTCACTATTAAATATAAGATTTCATAGAGTAGAAATTGGAGTTTTGGATATAGATTAGTGATTTTATAAAATTAAGATTTAGACCTCAAATTGAGGTCGGATCTCGAAATAAATCACATATTTGGACTCGAGGGTGAATAGATAATCGAAACTTGGTCTTACTTTTAGATTCGACCACGTGGGCCCGGGTTGAATTTTTGTTGACTTTTCCAATTATATTAAAGATTGAACCTTTTTCATACGAGGGTAGTTTCTAAAGCTTGTTTTGACTTATTTGAGTAATATTTGACTAGATTTTGGTGGTTTAGAGGCTTATTCTAAAAGAAAAGTAGTGTTGGATTGTTGATCTTTTTCCCGAAAGAGGTAAGTATCGTGGTTAACCTTGATTTGAGGGAATTAAGAAACGATTGGTCTATTTGCTATGTGATCTATGTGTGGGGATGTCGTATATGCAAGGTGACAAGTGTATATGCACTGTCATGAGTTTAAGCATGCAGGGTGTACCATTTTAATTCATGTCTTTAACTATACCATATCTTTACTTATTTCATATTTTTACTTATTAGGTGCTTTTATTTGATACATATTTTTACTTGATATATGTGTCTTCACTTGTTACATGTCCTTAATTGTTACATGTTGTAGCTTATTTCGTACCTTTATTTATCGTACGCCTTTACCTGTTACATGCTCTTACATGCTATTAGATAAATGCTTTTACATGTCTCATACCTTCACTTGCCTTTACTTGTTTTTTGTTTCACTCTACTATGTTATATCGGATTACATGATCATTAGATTGTTCCCATGACTACAACTCGTTGTGGATCTTGTTGACATATATTGTGATGCTAGTTTATGACCATTGAATTGTTTGACCTTTTTTGTTCGTGTTTTCTTGGTGAATTATGCATTTTAGCTTCCTTTTATGTTATGTAGTGAGATTCGCCATATTTGGTTGTTATTGAGCATTTTCAATTAAATTGATATTGGGATCAATTTGCACACCACAATGGTATTGTTATTGATATTGAGATCGGGTTGCACGCCTCAATGGTATTGTTATTGATACTGGGATCAGGTTGTGCGTCACAACAGTATTGCTATTGATATTGGAATCGGATTGTACACCACAACAGAAAAGATGTCTTGTAGTTGTTCTTGGTTGTTATGCTCCGCTACCGCATTGTATTATGAGGTTGTAATGTGATGTTATTTTGTGGCCCTCTGTTATCTACTTTCTTATTCCATTCGTTATGTAGTTATCTGTTTCTCTATATTGTTATTGTTTTTATGCTTATTACTCATACAGTTTATTGTGAGTGTCTTACCATAGCCTCGTCACTAACTCGTTGAGGTTAGGCTTGATATTTACTAAGTACATGGGGTCGGTTGTACTCATACTACACTTCTACACTTCTTGTATATATAGATCCTGATGTTGGTACCAACAACGTTCATAGGTGATTGCTAGGACCTTTCCCATAAGACTTGGGCTAGTGCTGCTTGGCGTTCGCAGACTCTGGAGTCCCCTTCCTACCTTTATCTATTGTTTATTGTACCAAACAATATTGTATTTTTGATTGCAGACTTGTATTTGGCATTACTAGCGGCTCATGTACTTGTGACGCCAGATACTGGAAAATATCTTAGACAACGAGGGTTGTAGATCTATTTTTCGTTTTTTGCGATTTCACTCTTTCATCATTATTAGTATGTCTTTAGTTGTTATTCTTTACTCATTGTGCTGATGTTGGCTTGTCTAGCAAGAGGATTGTCACGCCTCGACCTTGGGGAGCATGCGACCTGCACTCAACCGAGATATCCCAGTCAAGCAAGCTTGCTCGATGCCTCCTACCCGACCTTACCCATGAATAAAGTGAAGATGCATGCCATTCATTAGACAATGAGAGGATTTCATAATCATACCAATTTCATTATCATTAGTTACTCCATTTATAATTCCCAAAATACATTGCACATTCATAGTCTAGAAGTAGAAACATATGATACATATACAACATTTCTAGTTTAACTTTCCAAAGTCACGATACAACTCACACTATGTCTATGGAGCCTCTAATGGATACAAAGAGTGATATCATGGTGCCGGCAACAAGGCCCCGGCTATACCTCAAAATACTATGAAAAAGGAGCAAAAGATACAAGACCTTGATATAAAATGGGGCTCCCCAAGTCAGCTGAGGAGGGGATGTACCGCTATCACTGATCGATGCCGCTTGCTATTGAACCACCTACATCCATTAAAGATGCAGCGACCCCAGCAAAGGGACGTTAGTAAATATGGAATAGTACTAGTATGCAAGGCTAAACACCGTATAACTGTACAATGAGAAAGAAACATGGAATCAATGAGAGCCTCAAACTGTATTAGAGTATGAAGTTAAGAGAAAGGTATTTTCCAAGCAAATATCATTATNATTTTCAATTGAATTGATATTGGGATAAATTTTCACACCACAACGGTATTGTTATTGATATTGAGATCGGGTTGCACGCCCCAATGGTATTGTTATTGATAGTGAGATCAGGTTGTGCGTCACAACAGTATTGCTATTGATATTGGAATCGGGTTGCGCACTACAACAGAAAAGATATCTTGTAGTTGTTCTTGGTTGTTATGCTCAGCTACCGCATTGTATTATGAGGTTGTAATGTGATGTTATTTTGTGGCCCTCTATTATCTACTTTCTTATTCCATTCATTATGTAGTTATCTGTTTCTCTATATTGTTATTGTTTTTCTGCTTATTACTCATACAGTTTATTGTGAGTATCTTACCATAGCCTCGTCACTAACTTGTTGAGGTTAGGATCGATATTTACTAAGTACATGGGGTCGGTTGTACTCATACTACACTTTTACACTTCTTGTATATATAGATCCTGATGTTGGTACCAACAACGTTCATAGGTGATTGCTAGGACCTTTTCCATAAGACTTGGGGTAGTGCTGCTTGGCGTTCGCAGACTCTGTAGTCCCTTTCCTACCTTTATCTATTGTTTATTGTACCAAACAATATTGTATTTTTGATTTCATACTTGTATTTGACATTACTAGTGGCTCATGTACTTGTGACACCAGATACTGGAAAATGTCTTAGACAACGAGGGTTGTAGATCTATTTTTCATTTTTTGCGATTCCACTCTTTCATCATTATTAGTATGTCTTTAGTTGTTATTATTTACTCATTGTGCTGATGTTGTCTTGTCTAGCAAGAAGATTGTCACGCCCCGACCTTGGGGAGCGTGCGACTTGCACTCAACCGAGATATCCCAGTCAAGCAAGCTTGCTCGATGCCTCCTACCCGACCTTACCCATGAATAAAGTGAAGATGCATGCCATTCATTAGACAATGAGAGGATTTCATAATCATACCAATTTCATTATCATTAGTTACTCCATTTATAATTCCCAAAATACATTGCACATTCATAGTCTAGAAGTAGAAACATATGATACATATACAACATTTCTAGTTTAACTTTCCAAAGTCACGATACAACTCACACTATGTCTATGGAGCCTCTAATGGATACAAAGAGTGATATCATGGTGCCGGCAACAAGGCCCCGGCTATACCTCAAAATACTATGAAAAAGGAGCAAAAGATACAAGACCTTGATATAAAATGGGGCTCCCCAAGTCAGCTGAGGAGGGGATGTACCGCTATCACTGATCGATGCCGCTTGCTATTGAACCACCTACATCCATTAAAGATGCAGCGACCCCAGCAAAGGGACGTTAGTAAATATGGAATAGTACTAGTATGCAAGGCTAAACACCGTATAACTGTACAATGAGAAAGAAACATGGAATCAATGAGAGCCTCAAACTGTATTAGAGTATGAAGTTAAGAGAAAGGTATTTTCCAAGCAAATATCATTATTTTTAAGTTGGGAGATCTTTAGTACCGATACACTACCGTGTGTTTAGCGACGGCGTCCGATATCGGCCCGATTAGCTAAGACATCTCACCCCGATATATCCAATCACAACACCACCATGTGCGTGGCATGGCGTCCGATCTCAACCTGATCAGCTAAGTCGTCTCACCACAATGCCGTGTGGATCGACATCACTTTCTGCTAGCAATCATCTCATCCCAACTAATGGGAATAATCTCAACATATCAATCTCATCCCATTTAAGGGGAATAATCTCAATACATCAATATGGGAATTTACCCCCTCAATCACTCCTACGCCGGCACGCATAGTTTCGGGGTTAGGTTATTTCAACCTACCCTTACTCGGTGATTAAATGATACTCCCAAAACATTTATTATATAAAGTAGTTACAACTCATTTCATAGTCTTTCACACATTCTTTTCATTTCATTGGCAGTATTAACCACAAGTGTAATTTCCATTCTTGATGCGATGGCCACATTTTATATCTCATATTCACTTTCAAGTATCATCAAAGGTTATTGTTGCATTTGAAATCAAGACTTTGAATATATATATTAGTAAATGGAGTCTTAAGCACATTGAGTTTTCTTCCTAATAATTAAGCATCATAAACTTGCATTTGAAATATGAATTGGAGTCATAACATTTTGACACATAAACCATACTTGAATACATTCCCGAAGGAGGGCATAACGTGATAGGAGCAATTGAAACACATTTTGAGCATATAATTCCCGACACAATGCTTATTTGGGATAACTGAATATATTAGAAATGGCCCAGATCATGATAAAATAAGAACTTGAGCCAACCACGCTTGAAACATATGAGGACATCATGGAACTCGATTCTATGAGAGAAGTTTAGCCAACATACCTCGCTTGAGATTTTCTTAAATTACTACAATGTTCCGAAATTCCGAGCGACTTCAATATAATTAGAGACATAACAAAACCATAATTAGGAAGAGATTCACGGGTTCAGCTCATTTAAGCATTTCATCAAGCACTAGGTGTGCAATTTGGTTACAAGGTTCTTTTATGGGATTTCCTTCACCCCCGCCACCAATCCAACAACAAGAGCTTACTCATATTAGTTCAATGACCTCCCCACCACCTTTATTGATACATGCATGCACAAGAACAACTCTCATTCCCAAGAATCACATTCCCCATTACCCATCTTCTGGCCCAAATTCAAAATAGAAAGCTAGGGCTAGAACCTTACCTATTTAGTGGACAATTTTGCAAGTTTTCCTTGAGAATTCTCTAAGGTTTGTGCAAGGAATTGAAGTGGAAGATGTTGGAGCCCCTCCTTCTCTCTCTAGTTCCTTCCCACTTCTTAAAATATCTGATTTTTGCCTTCTAAACGAGTCTCAATGGTTTTTAATCAAAATGGGGTCGGGTTATAAAAATAGAAACTGGACCGTCCGAACTCAACTATGTGGTCGCAGAGTGCACTGCAGATCAGGTCTGTAGATCGTAAAATGGTCCGCAAAGCTGGCCTGGCCTGGTCAAGTTTGCGGCCGTTTTATGGCCCGCAGAATAGTTATGCGGTCGTATAACGCCGCCGCGGAATCTCCCTTCGGAATTTTCTCATGCTGGTTCTGCGATGGATGTGCGGCCCACAAAATGATTATGCGGTCGCATAGTTGACCGCAAAACGACCTCCAAAAATTGGCCCTTTTTCTACTCCACTCCGTCGCAGATCTGCGATCCGCGAAGTAGTTCTGCGGTCGCATAATGGACCGCAGAAATGCAATATTCTGCAACAATTTTTCTTCCAACTCCCCATCGTATTGCATAACCCAAAAAGTCTGTACAACCCTCAAACACGTTAGCCTTCCTCAGCACCACAAAATCCCGAATTTTAGGTAAAAGTTTACGGAATCTTACACGGATGTTAGGCTCCATCACGATCCCATGGTTAGCATTTTGGGTCGTGACATGGGTGAACTTACAAGTAGGATTTAGGAAGCGTGGGGTGTACACAGACCTTACCTTTACCTTGTGTAAGGTAGAGAGACTGTTTTCGATAGACCCTCGCCTCAATAAATTACTTCATATACGATTCATTGGACTAAAATGGGATATGCGAGATATAATATAAAACATGTATTCACTAGATAACTTGAATAAAGATTTATTCTTAATATTAACTTTGACTTTCTTTAAGGAATTTAAGAGAATAGTTTTAGAGAAGGGCATCTTACCACAAGTTGGATAAAATCTATCTATC
>AWOL01S0331119.1:0-10653 GCA_000715115.1 Nicotiana otophora | reverse complement strand
CGTCCGTATGATGACCCCCATATGCTTGTCCTTAAGGACACGATGATACTAAGGAAGTCACTATTGGAGATGACAGTGTATTACAGATGTAAGGCAGACTATGTTGCCCAATGTAGATGGTTTGCGTGAGTTGATTCTCCAGGATCCTCACAGTTCGAGGTACTCCATTCATCCAGATGCCGCAAAGATGTATCAGGACTTGAGACAACACTATTGGTGGAGGTGGATGAAGAAATACATAGTGGAATATGTAGCTCGGTGCCTAAATTGTCAGCAGGTGACGTATGAGCATCATCGACCAGGTGGATTGCTTCAGAAGTTAGAGATTCTAGAATGGAAATGGGAGCACACTATGGATTTTGTTGTTGGTTTCCCACATACTCGGAGGAAGTTCGATGCAGTTTGGGTGATTGTTGATAGATTGACCAAGTCAGCTCATTTCATTCATGTGGTTACTACTTACTTTTCTGAGCAGCTGGCTCAGGTTTACATTCACGAGATTATCAGGCTTCATGGAGTACCGATATCTATCATCTATGACCGGGGTACGCTACATTACGGCTCTGGAGAGCCGTACATCATGCGTTGGGTACTCGGGTAGAGTTCAATACAACATTTCACCCTCAGACGGACGGACAATCCGAGCGCACTATATAGATATTGGAGGATATGCTTTGTGCATGTTTGATGGATCTTTAGGGTGCTTGGGATCCGTTCTTGCCACTTGTTTAGTTTGCTTACAATAACAATTACCAGTCGAGCATTCAGATGGCACCGTATGAGGCTTTGTATGGTAGATGGTGTCGGTCTCCACTGGGTCGGTTTGAGCCAGGCGAGGCTAGACTATTAGGTACCAATTTGGTTCAGGATGCCTTGGAAAAAGGTTAAATTGATTAAGGATCGACTTCGTACAACCCTGTCTAGAAAGAAGAGTTATGCGGATCGGAAGGTTCGTGATGTTGCATTCATGGTTGGTGTGCGGGTCATGCTCCGGGTTTAGCCTATGAAGGGTGTTATGAGATTTGGGAAGAAGGGAAAGTGGATCCCTAGGTATATCAGACCTTTTGAGATTCTTGAGAGAGTTGGAGAGGTGGCTTAAAGACTTGCACTACCACATAGTCTCACTGCAGTTCATCCAGTGTTCCATGTTTCCATGCTCCGGAAGTATCACGGCGATCCATCTCATGTGTTAGACTTTAGCTTAGTCTAGTTGGACAAGCATCCATCATATGTTGAGGAGCTAGTGGCCATTTTAGATAGACAAGTTAGAAAGTCAAGATCGAAGAGCATTGCTTCAGTGAAAGCAAAATGGAGGGGTCATCCAGTCGAGGAAGCGACTTGGGAGACCAAGCATGATATACGTAGCAGTTACGCTAATCTTTTCACCACTTCAGGGATGTCTCTATACTCGTTCGAGGACGAATGTTTGTTTAAGAAGGGGAGGATGTAACGACCCGGCCGGTCATTTTGAGAGTTGCAGCCCCGTTCCCCCATTTAATTCTCAATTTGTGCCATACTATTGTTATATGACTTGCTGGGGTAATTGGTTCAGTTCAGATGATGTTTCAGAACGAATTGGAACACTTAGTTCCAAGATTTGAAGCTTAAGTTGAAATAGTTGACCGTATATTGACTTATGTGTAAACGATCCCAGAATAGAATTTTGATGATTTCAATAGCTCCGTATGTTGATTTAGGACTTAGGAGCGTGTCCGAAAAGTTATTTGGAAGTCCGTAATTAAATTAGGCTTGAAATGGCTAAAATAGAAATTTAAGTTTGGAAGTTTTACTAGGGAGTTGAATTTTTGATATCGGGGTCGGAATCTGATTATGAAAATTGGAATAGCTCCATTATGTCATTTATGACTTGTGTGCAAAATTTGAGGTCAATCAGACTTGATTTGATAGGTTTCGGCATCAAATGTAGAAGTTGGAATTTCTTAATTTCGTTAAGCTTGAATTAGGGTATGATTCGTGTTTTTAGCATTGTTTGATGCTATTTGAGGCTTTGACTAAGTTCGTATGATGTTTTAGGACTTGTAGGTGTATTTGGTTGAGGTCCCGGGAGCTTCGGGTGAGTTTCAGATGGTTAACGGATTGCATTTTTGGACTTGGAAACTTGCTGGAATTGTTTTGATACACTATCAGGTTTCCTTCATCGCGTTCACGAGAGGGGTATCACGTTTGCGAAGGGGAAACTGGAGGCAGGTGAATTTTTGTTCTTCGCATTCACGAAGGGGAACATGTCAGTGTGCATCGCGAATGCGAGGAGGCTGTTGCGTTCGCGAAGAAGAGAGAGGGCTGGTGTGGACACACGTGTTGGCCTACGCGTTCGCGAAGAAGGCTCCGCATTTGCGAAGGCCTGTGGGCAGCGGTCATCGCGTTCCCTTGTGATCCATCGCGATCGTGAAGAAGAAATTTTGGGCAGCACATTTTTGTGCTTCGCGAACGCGAGGCAAGGGCCGTGTTCGCGAAGAAGAAACGCATGGACAAAGAGTGTAAGTTCTGAAATGGGACAAATTCCATTTTTTAGCGATTTGGAGCTCGGGAAGAGGCGATATTTGGGAGTTTTTCAGGAGAAAAATATCGGGGTAAGTGTTCTTAACTCAATTTTGGTTATAGTACCCGAATCTATAGTAGTTTTTAACATTTAATTGGTGATTTAAATTGGAACATTTTGAAATCCCTCTTGGTTAAATTTGAAGATTTGAGGGTCGAGTTGATGTCGGAATTTAGTAAAATTGGTATGGTTAGACTTGTGGTTGAATGGGCGTTCATATTTTGTAACTTTTGCCGGTTCCGAGATGTGGGCCCCACGGGCGAGTTTTGAGTTAAATTTTGGATTTTGTTGCAAAATTAATATTTTCCTATGGAATTAATTTCAATAAATTGTATTGACTGAATCGAAATAATTGTGACCATATACGAGACTTTCGGAGGCTAGTTCGCGAGGCAAAGGCATAGCGGAGTAACAAATTACACGGTTTGAGGTAAGTGACTTGTCTAACCTTGTGTGGGGGAAATTTCCCTTAGGATTTGTATTGTTACAAAAATTGTGATGTGTTTAAAGACGTGTACGCGAGGTGACGAGTGTGTACACGGGTTAAATGTGCAAAATTCTTGTTTTAAATTGTGTAGACATTTTTCACATATTAATTAAATTATCATATCATGTTATACGCATCATCGTTGGTCTATTTTTATAAATTAAGTTTGACTTACCTTTTTCCTACTAATATCCTAACCTTTTTAGTTGAAGCTTTGTTTCTTTTATTCTGTGCTCATTATTAGAAAGTTGGATTTCGTAATTGAATTATTATTTATATGAAGTATTTGACATCCAAAATTTAGTATTAAGGCAAAGTGTTAAATTTGTGAAATATTATTTTGTTGGGTTATTCACTCCCAAATATCTGGTTGAGATTTTTGTATACATTGTGATTGAGTTGTGAGCACCTTATTGTGGAAAATAAAAATAATGTTGTTGTTAATTTACTTTGGAAAATTAAAATATTTGGACACTTGAGGTGCAAATTGTGATATATTGTGATATTGATACGCATGCGGTGGTATAAGGTCTGAGTGTTGAAAAGCATGCGGTGAGATAAGGATGGCTTGATATGCGTGGCTAGTAGGGGAACTACTAGAAGTCATGAGGTGTGTTAAGGGTGGCTAAAACACGGGATGCTATTTCGGGAAAAATAATTTCTTGAAAATTAAATATGAAGGCTTCCGCGGTGATATAAGGAAATGATATATCNTTCCGCGGTGATATAAGAAAATGATATATTATGAATTTATTTATGATTTTGGGACTACGAGGCGGTACCTCATGAGTGCCCCTGTTAATATTTTCTCATTTGTGTACTTGTCTTCATTGTTCCGTCTTTCCCTAAATATGTAAATTTCGGTTTCTTTTCGGTGATTTATTATCTGCCCGTAATCTGTACAGTTATATTGTGACATATTTCTTACTTGATTCACTTCCATTTTCATTATTATCATTATATTGTTAAACTTTTTGCCCTGTATTTTATTATTTCCAATAGGGCCCTGACCTGACCTCGTCACTACTCTACGGTTAGGTTTGGCACTTACTGGGTACCGCTGTGGTGTACTCATATTACGCTTCTACACATCTTTTTGTGCAAATCCAGGTACTTTCTACCAGACCAGGTATCAGTAAGCTAGTCTGTACGCGGAAATTTCAAGGTATATCTGCCAGCGTCCGTAGACCTTGGAGTCCCCCTCTATCCTTATTATGTTGTTTTCCTTATTCTCTTTAGACTTTGATGCATAGAGACACTCAGAATAAATTCTTAGAAGCTTGTGACTTATTTCTATCGAGTTTTGGGAGTTGTAACTCTTTGGAATTGCAGTTTTTATTTATTTCATATGTTGAGATTTGAGTTTCAATTTTAGACTTTGTTATTCCGCATAATTGATAGGCTTGCCTAGTCTTAGAGACTAGGTGCCATCACGACATCCTACGAAGGGAATTTTGGATCGTGACACCTTAATATGAGGATACCTTAACAACAACATGAACCAACTACAGTAACTC
Organism: Nicotiana otophora; assembly: GCA_000715115.1. Lineage (NCBI taxonomy): Eukaryota > Viridiplantae > Streptophyta > Magnoliopsida > Solanales > Solanaceae > Nicotiana > Nicotiana otophora. The sequence goes on along the minus strand of AWOL01S0331119.1, from coordinate 6,089 downwards.
TACAAGCAAATGTTACTTTAAGTTCCAACTCACTTACGAAGATAGAATGTGCAGAACAAATGATAAAATAGCTTACCGGGGTTATGCAATGTTAAACTCATCTAGATTTCAAACGAATCTAGTGACAGTTAATAAATAAGAATAGTAATCTAATAGTTCAATATTATATTTAATTGTGTAGTGTTTGATTCTTCTCAGCGAATACTAATCTAGATTTTTCAAAATAATAAAAAGAGAACCTAGCTCAAAATCAACGCACGCCACACATCACTTATTCCCATGGCAGCATACATATAGTCCAACTTTTGGGAACTACAATGCAGGACATAGAATAGCTAAAAACATTCACATATAGTCCAATTGTTGTATTGTGTTGTGGTTTAAATACTCTCCTTGATGTTATTTATGCTTCCTACCTTACTTTTTTAATGATATACATGTGCTTGGTAAGGAAGAGTGCAAAACACAAAGGGTGATGTAGTGCCATTTGAGAGTGTAAAGCACGAGGGGTGATGTCGTGCCACTTCAATTATATTATCATGTGAGGGAGAGTGTAAAGCACGAAGGGTGTTTCCGTCCAGGCGAGGACGAGGGACATACATTATATTGTGATATCGTTTTGTTGTGTATACATTCATGCCTTTATCTTGAGATGTTATTGCGCACCTATATTTTCTATGTGACTTGTAGTTGTTGCTGCTTCTTGTGTGCCTTCACTTTATTTCTTTTATTGTTATTGGCATTTCTCCCACCTAGTTGGTACTGTTTTATGTATACACGGTGAGAAAGATATAAATGCACGAAGAGTGTTGCCATGCCAATTAATTTGATCTACGTATATATTGGGTGGGAATGAGACAAGTGCACGAAGGTATTGCCGTGCTATTTGATGTGATATGTTGAATATATTTCTCACGCCAGGAAAGTAAAATGAGGTATCACATGGTGACTTTTATTTGAAAGAAGTATATTTGTAAGATATTTACTTGAAAGAATTATATTTGAAAGATATTTACTTGAAAGAATTATATTTGAAAGATATTTACTTGAAAGAAATATATTCGAAAGATGTTAATTTGAAAGAATTTGTAATGACCCGACTTGTCGTTTTACGAATTAACGCCCCATTCAGTGACTTAAGGTATCGAGCAGCTTCGCAATATGTATTATGATTTGCGAGTGTGGTCGAGTTTGATTTACTGAATATTCAGAATTAAATTAAAAGAACGATTCTTATTTAAGAAGCTTAAAAGAAAAGAGTTAACCGGAGAGTTGACTTTTGAGCAAACGACTCCGGAATAGAGTTTTGATGATTCCAATAGCTCTGTATGATGGTTTTAGACTTAGGAGTATGTCCGAAAAATTATTTGGAAGCCCATAGCTAAATTAGGTTTGAAATGGCTAAAATAGAAATTTATGTTTGGAAGTTTAACCGGGAGTTGACTTTTTGATATTGGGGACGGAATCCGATTCTGAAAATTTGGAATACCTACATTATGTCATTTATGACTTGTGTGAATAATTTGAAGTCATTCCGAATTGATTTGATACGTTTCGGCGCAAAACGTAGAAGTTGGAAGATTCGAAAACTCATAATTTGATTCGAGGCACGATTCGTAATTTTGACATTATTTGACGAGATTTGAAGCCTCCACTAAGTTTGTATTGTATTTTGGAACGTGTTGGTATATTTGGTTAAGGTCCCGAGGGGCTTGGGTGTATTTTTGGATCATTGGTTGAGAGATTAGCAAAGTTAAGAAATTTGGGAGTTTGTCCATGATCAATATCGGGTCAAGACGACCTCTTTTCAGTGTTTTGAGTGCGCGAGCAGGTCCGTAATGTATTTTATGATTGAAATTCATATATGGTTTGTGTCCGAGAAGTTCCGGATGAGTTTCGGGGTGAGTTTTGAGCGAGTACGGGCATTTCCGCACTCTAGTGTTATTCTGGAACTGTTGGAAAGGTGTGAACCACACAATTTTGAGTGCGGCCGTACTTCAGAGGAAAAGTGCGGACCGCTGTGGACAAGTGCGGACCGCACAATTTTGTGTGCGGCCGCACTCCACCTAGGGCGGACCGCACAATTTTGTGTGTGGCCGCACTCCACCTAGTGCGGACCGCACAATTTTGTGTGCGGCCACACTTCTCGTGAATTCTGCAGGTTCACTAGTCCGACTTCGGAAGCTTATATCTTTTGATCTACAAGGAATTTGGAGATGATTAAAAATGAAAGTTGTAGCCCTTCGTGTCTTGTTTCCAGAAAGTTTAAAGAAATCATAATTCAGACATCTGTAAAGAAAGTTATGGCCAATTTACTGAAGCCTGGTAGAGGAGAAGGCTGTGAAGTGTGGCCGCACAATTGTTGTGCGACCGTAGAAGCTAGGATGTGCGGCAGCACTTGGTATTGTGCAGACAACAGATTGTGAGGTCAGATTGGGTACTATATAAACGAGGTTTTGGGTATTATTTCATTTTTTTGACTTTGGGAGCTCGTTTTGAGACTATGTTTCGTGGGTTTTTCAACAAATTCATCAGGGTAAGTGATTCTAACTCGGATTTGGTTAATATACATGAATATATCACTGAATTGATCATTTAATCAGTGCATTGAGTTAGAAATTTGGGAATGATTGTAAAACTTTTCAAAAACGAAAAATATAGATTTGGAGGACGATTTGTTATTGGAAATCAATAAAATTGGTATGGTTGAACTCGTATCGAAATGGGTGTTCAGATTTCGTGAGAATTATGTCGGGTTCCGAGAGGCGAGCCCCGCGTTGACTTTTGTTGACTTTTTGAAATAAATTCTAAGTTGACGTTTTATTATCCGGAATTATTTCCGATGAATTATAATGAAGTTATACAATTAATTTGGATAGATTTGAGGTGTCCGGAGGTCAATTTAAGCAAGAAGGCAATTTTAAAATATCGACAAAACTTCAAAAAGGTAAGTATCTTGCCTAACCTTGAGTGGGAGAATTACTCCTTAGGCATTGAGTCTTATGTGAAAAATGGTGTAATTGAAAACCATGTACGCGAGGTGATGAGTACGTACTTGGTTTATATGTACAAATTATGTCGGCTAAAATTCTTAAATGCCCTTATGTACTAAATTGGAAATTATTGGCACTTATTAAATCCTCTATTTGTCATGCCTAAATCCTTGCTTGTTGAATTTATATTTATATGATGATTTGGTGTGATTGTCACCTTGATTTTTATGTGAATCCCGTATTTTTGTTGAGTTGATATTTTCTGGAGATAATTTCATTATGAATTATTCATTGTAAATAATTTATTAAATAATATTAAAATGAGGCATTAATTTATTTGCCAAAATTTTGGATTAAAGAAGGTATTGTTCCGTGATGAATTACTTTGCAGTTCATGTTGTTGAAATTGGTATTGAGTTATAAAGGCTATAAATTATACTGATGCAAAGTGTTAAATTGTGAAATATTATTTAGTTAAGTTGTTCACTCTCGAATATTTTGTTAAGATTTTATGTGCTCATTATGGTCAAGCCATGGGCTTCTTATTGTGGAAAATAATGTATTGTTGATTTCTATGTAATATTTGAGCACTTGATGTGTAATTTTTGATATGTTGTAATATTTGAGCACTTGATGTGCAATTTGTGATATGTTGTAATATTTGAGCACTTGATGTGTAATTTATAATATGTTGTGATATTTGAGCACTTGAGGTCCAATTTGTGTTATGTTGTGATAATCTGGCACATGAGGTGCAGATTGTAATATATTGTGATATTGATACGCATGCGGTGGTATAAGATATGGGTGTTGAAACGCATGGGGTGAGATAAGGGGGGCTTGATACACGTGGCTAGTAGGGGAACTACTAGAAGCCAAGCGGTGTGATAAGGGTGGCTAAAACGCGAGATGCTATCGGGAAAAATAATTTTAAAAAACTAAATGTGAAGGCTCCCGCGGTGATATAAGAAAAGATTGTGAATTTATTTATAATTTGGGACTACGAGGCGGTACCTCGGGAGTGCACTTTGTTGATATTTCTCTATGGCTTCACTTGCCTTTGGTTATTTTATTTTTCCGTAATTTGTAAATTTTTGTATTTTCCGTGATGTATTATTTGACTTAATATTAAGTGTTTTGTATTTCTTGTTGTATTGTGTTGACCTTGACTTTTTCATACGAGACTTTGAGGATTTGTATTTCTGGGTTGTACTTGTTTTTAATGATTTAGTTGTTTTAAATAAAAGAAAATTTCTAGTGTGTTTTAATTTAATAAATTTTATATCCAAATCAGTAGCTTATATGATGCTTTATTTTAATTGAAATGTCATTTTTCTTCACTCAAGCGATTTTTAAAATAAACTTATTTCATTGTTGATTTCTTACTTGATTTAAAGATTTTAACCTTACTTTATTGAAAATAAATTGATCATGCGGATCTTATATACATTGATATTTTGGTACATGAGTTGTCCGTGCGGTTATGATAGAAATATGGGCACGATGTGCCGTGAAAAATATGAAAGTGGGCCGAGACCAGTAATATTTATGATTGTTAAATGAGGTGTCACATGGTGACTTTTACTTGAAAATATATTCATTTGAAAGAAGTATATTCGAAAGATATTTATTCAAAAGAAGTATATTCGAAAGATATTTATCTTAAAGAATAATATGTGAAGGATTTATATTTAAAGGACTTGATTAATTGATTGCACTTGTGTTCTTTATTCGTCTGAGCAATAATTATGATGTTCTTGTTGCTTTGTTATTATATCACCGGTTGATTTTGTTGTTATCATTGCTAGTTGTTTTGCAGTACTATTGTATACTGCTATATTGCATAGGTTATTTGACTAGTGAGTGTCTTAACTGTACCTCGTCACTACTCCACCGAGGTTAGTCTTGATACTTACTGGGTACCGATTGTAGTGTACTCATACTACACTTCTGCACATTTTTATGCGGAGCCAGGTATTGAAGATATCAGACTTGGGCAGAGTTAGTGTGTTGATCACAAGGATACAAGGTAGAGCTGCTTGGTCGTCGCAGTCCCTTGAAGTCTTTCCATTTTTATTATAGTGTGAACTCTTATTATAACAGTATTGTATATTCGATCCTTGAGATTATTGCATGTATTCAGTTAGAGTTCGTGACTCAGTATTACTAGTATTGGAAAGATGTTATAATTATTTCTGTTGATGTTTACAAAAAAATGACTTGAATTGTAATTAAAATCGGCTTACTTAGTCTTATAGACTAAGTGTCATCACGACACCCGTAGTGAGATTTTGGGTTGTGACCGAATTATAATGGAAAGATATTTATTTGAAAGAAGTATATTCGAAATATATCTATTGAAAAGGATTATATTCTAGAGACTTTTATTGAAAAACTTATAGATAAAAGATGTATATATTGAAGGACTTGATTAATTGGTTGTACCTGTGTTTATTATTCATTTGAGCAATATTTATGTTGTTCATGCTGCCTTGCTGTTTAAATCACTAGTTGATTGGCGTTGCTATCACTGCTATTTGTTTCCTATTATTTTTGTATGCTATATTGCACATATTATTTCACTTAGTGAGTGTCTTGACTGTACCTCGTCAATACTCCACTGAGGTTAGTCTTTATACTTACTAGGTACCGACCGTGGTGCACTCATACTACACTTCTGCATATTTTTGTGCAGAGCCAGGTATTGACGATGTCGGATTTGGACAGAGATTAAAGTACGATCGCAAGGATTCAAGGTAGTACTGCTTGGCCATCGCAGTCCCTTGGAGTCTTTCCATTTTATTGTACTGTTAATTTCTTATTCGATCAGTACTGTATATTCGATCCTCGAGATAATTTCATGTATTCAGTTAGAGTTCGTGACTCAATATTACCAGTCTTAAGAGGTTGTATTAAATTATATGTTTTAAAAAATAAAAATAAAAATAAAAATGGCTTGAATTATGATTATAATCGGCTTACTTAGTATTTGAGACTAAGTGCCATCACGACGCCTATGGTGGGATTTTTGGGTCGTGACACACACACACACACACACACACATGATATATATATATCAATTAATTAATTATATAT
>AWOL01S0331047.1:4041-14497 GCA_000715115.1 Nicotiana otophora | reverse complement strand
ACCCGAGCCCCTCGGGACCTTATCCAAATATCCCAACAAGTCCCATAACATAATACGGACTTATTCGTGGTCTCGAATCACATTAAATAACATCAAAATTGTAATTCACACCTCGATTCAGACTTTGAGTTTTAAACTTTTCAATTTTACAAACCTCGTGCCAAAACATATTAAATGAATCCGGAATGACTTCAAATTTGGCACACAAATCATAAATGACATAACATAGCTGTTCAAATCTTCAGAATCAGATTATGGCTCTGATATCAAAAAGTCCACCCCGTGGTCAAACTTGGAATCTTTAGCCTTTAAATTGCTAGTTCCATTAAATGGTCATAATTTGAGCTAGGGATATCCAAATTAAATTTCGGGCATACGCCCAAGTCCCAAATCACAATACAGAGCTACTGAAACTGNCGTAACTCACCCGAGCCCCTCGGGACCTTATCCAAATATCCCAACAAGTCCCATAACATAATACGGACTTATTCGTGGTCTCGAATCACATTAAATAACATCAAAATTGTAATTCACACCTCGATTCAGACTTTGAGTTTTAAACTTTTCAATTTTACAAACCTCGTGCCAAAACATATTAAATGAATCCGGAATGACTTCAAATTTGGCACACAAATCATAAATGACATAACATAGCTGTTCAAATCTTCAGAATCAGATTATGGCTCTGATATCAAAAAGTCCACCCCGTGGTCAAACTTGGAATCTTTAGCCTTTAAATTGCTAGTTCCATTAAATGGTCATAATTTGAGCTAGGGATATCCAAATTAAATTTCGGGCATACGCCCAAGTCCCAAATCACAATACAGAGCTACTGAAACTGTCAAAATACTGATCCGGATCCGTTTACTAAAAATATTGACCAAAGTCAATTTAGTTGAGTTTTAAAACTCTATTTTATATTTTAATCTATTTTTCACATGAAAACTTTTTGGAACAATTTACGGAATGCGCACGCAAGTCGAAGAATGATAAATGGTGCTTTTTCAGGTCTTAGAACATAGAATTATTTATTAAATTTAAAGATGATATTTTGGATCATCACACGGTGATTATGCCTCCTCATGTTGATGGTGTCTCTGTTGCCATTGAAGACGAGAACTTTCCTACGGTGGAAGAAATAATTCCTCTTGGTGAGAAAGTTAGGTATGACTTCTCAAATGCGCCTGAAGACGAGCCCAAGGTCTCCGAGTCGGCGATGGAAGAGGCCGATCTAGCAGAGCTTAGCGCTAAATTCAACATTCCCGCTCGCATCGATTTGGTCTATGCAGGGCGGGATATGGCACAAATCCACCGCCCCGGGTATTGCGCGTTCTACGCATACCCCTTCCAGGTTGGCTACGCCCTTCCCCTTCTCCTATTGGCAGAGGAATTTTGCCGTTACTATGGCATTTGCCCCGCTCAACTCACCCTATATATCTACAAGCTCATCAGGATACTTACTAAATTTGCAGAATTGGTAGGGGTCGAGATCACACTCCGGCATCTGATGCATCTCTTCGGCCCTAGTTTCTATAGGGGGACAATGTTGAACCTTCACCATCAAGGGTAAAATGCCTGGTGGTGAAGATAGATGACAAGGCGAACCGTCAGTTCTGGCATAATTTTTTCTTTGTCAAAACCGAAGACGTGGTGGCCAACGCGGACGGCTTCCCCGAGACTTGGAATTATACTCGTAAGCATCTAATCTTTCTTCGTTAAAACATTTGATCTGCCTGTTTTAGTCGTAGGTTTTGAACTTTTGTTCCCTTCTTGTGTAGCCAAGACCACGCCCCTTCCTTTGGTCAGGGACATTTATGATTAGTTGGCTGGGTTCTGCCTCACATCGTGGGAATTCGCGAGTGACCGGGCTTTTTTAAGAAGTTTGGGCCTGCCCTTTTTTTTTGCAATCCACTAGGCAAGATGCCTAGGGCTCGTATTTATATATAAATAAAATAAACAAAATTACATAAACTTGTAATGTCTTTCCTAGTGTAGCTACTATAAACTTGACGATAACATAGCTTTTAGTACCAATATTGAGTAATAGATACCAAATTATGGTAGTACATTTTGAAGTAATTAAAAATGCTTGCCCCTTCCTTGACGGGTGAGTATGTCTTTTTTTTCCCTCTTAGTCGCCTACTTCTTATAGTTTNTGCAGGGCAGGATATGGCACAAATCCACCGCCCCGGGTATTGCGCGTTCTACACATACCCCTTCCAGGTTGGCTACGCCCTTCCCCTTCTCCTATTGGCGGAGGAATTTTGCCGTTACTATGGCATTTGCCCCGCTCAACTCACCCTATATATCTACAAGCTCATCAGGATGCTTACTAAATTTGCAGAATTGGTCGGGGTCGAGATCACACTCCGGCATCTGATGCATGTCTTCGGCCCTAGTTTCTATAGGGAGACAATGTTGAACCTTCGCCATCAAAGGTAAAATGCCTGGTGGTGAAGATGGATGACAAGGTAAACCGTCAGTTCTGGCATAATTATTTCTTTGTCAGAACCGAAGACGTGGTGGTCAATGCGGACGGCTTCCCCGAGACATGGAATTATACTCGTAAACGTCTAATCTTTCTTCGTTAAAACATTTGATCTGCCTGTTTTAGTCGTAGGTTTTGAACTCTTGTTCCCTTCTTGTGCAGCCAAGACTACGCCCCTTCCTTTGGTCGGGGACATTTATGATTAGTTGGCTGGGTTCTGCCTCACATCGTGGAAATTCGCGAGTGACCGGGCTTTTTTAAGAAGTTTGGGCCTGCCGTTTGTTTTTTTGCAATCCACTAGTCAAGGTGCCTAGGGCTAGTATTTATATATAAATAAAATAAACAAAATTACATAAACTTGTAATGTCTTTCCTAGTGTAGCTACTATAAACTTGACGATAACATAGCTTTTAGTACCAATATTGAGTAATAGATACCAAATTATGGTAGTACATTTTGAAGTAATTAAAAATGCTTGCCCCTTCCTTGACGGGTGAGTATGTCTTTTTTTTCCCTCTTAGTCGCCTACTTCTTATAGTTTGCTTTTGATGCTAGTGATAACTTTTTTTTGATTTTTTCTTTTCCAGCCCGAAGATCTTCGAGGAGGCCGAGAGCTCCCCCTCCTGCATTCCATAAGAGGAAAGTTGCCTCCTCTTCGACAACTATCCCCCCTACGACAGCGGCTCGGCCTACTCGTTCATCTGATTCTGTTCCCTTCTCGACCGCGGCTAGGTCTACTCAACCTTCGGCCCCATCTACCGCTGCCTCAACATCGATTTCTTCTCCGCATACAAAATATTTTGACAGTGGAACTTTCGGCTTCTCCTTTGTTCCATCTTGTGGACGAGGGGGAGGAATCGTCGCCAAGCGACGGGAATTATTTCCCCGCAAGAGACGGCCGGTGGATGTTGGTGACGGGGTTGCCCCGACTGTAGATTCCTTAATGGATGATTTTGTCATCCACGAGACGGCGACCATAATACTTGAAGACGACGTCGAGCTGGCGTCGGAGGTTCCGATATCGGCAGAGGCCATTGAGGGTGTATCTCTTCCCTTTGCGGTGATAGAAGCCAAAGGGATGGCCGTTGTGGCTTCTTATATTTTGCGGCAAGAGGGACCGTCGACTTCGCAACCGGCTAACGATGCTTCTCCGCCGGCCGACGGGGGAGGCAAAGGTGTTGCCACATATGGCTATGAGACAAGTTTTGATATCGATGTTGCTTAGATGAGGATGATGGAGGAGGGATTTACCTAGCTCGAGGTGAGGCTGGAGGGGTCCACGCGGACCATTGCGATCCCCATCGATAGGGATTTATTAAAGAATACGGAAAATATGGTTCCTTCCCTTGGTCCCCTTTACTCTGACATGGAGGGTCGAACCCTCCAAGAGCTGGATGATGTTACTTTATCGAGGAGCATAGCCGGCCTCACTCCCAGGGTAAGTTTTTCGACGATTCTTATTTCTGTCTGTTATGTCCAAAATTTTAGGCTTCGTTCTTATTTTGTATGTCTTCTTTTTCTTTCTCTTTCAGACCATGATCTTGGAAATAGAAAGCGCCCAAAGAGAGGAGGCGTAAGGCTATTTTGTGAAGTTGCAGCAAAAATACCGCGAGTATCGTGGCAAGTACCGGGAAATTCGTAGGCGGTTCGGTGAGGGCAGCAATTTGCAGGCCCTTCGGGATAAACTGAAGGAGAAAGATGATGAGATAGTGAGGGTCATTGAGAAGTGCAACTTCCTTGAGGGGACGCTGAGAAATAAAGAGGAAGTGCTCGAGGTTAGCAGGGTCATGGAGGCTCAATGTGGCGATCTCTAGACATAGGTGGTCGAGCTGCGCAGGCAGTTGGAGGAGTGTCGTCTGCAGATGGAGGTTCTTCATGGCAGGATTACTGAGAAGTAGAACAAGTTAGAGAGGGCAGAGTCTGCTCGGTCGGCGGCTTTGAGGAAGGCGGAGTCCCTCAAGGTAGTGATACGGACTTTCCGTTCAAAGCAAAGAGTGACTCGGAGATGACAAGACTTAAAGAGAAGCGACTTGATGAGAGGATTGGGGAGTTGGAGAGAGACAACTCCCTCCTTTAGGACTAGGTGGACGCCTTAGAGGCTGAGAAGGCTCAAATGCTTGCGCAACTGTCATCTTCTCATACTTTAAATTTCCTAAACGTTCCCCGGGACCTGTACGAGGAATGGTTTCATGTTGAGGCTCAGTTGGATGTATTTCGATATTTGCATGCGGTGAGATCTGCACCTGGGGACGCCCTTGAAGATGCTTGTGTTAAGGCTCGTGAAGCTGGAATTGCTTGTGGGCATGATCCTGCTACGCCAGAGGCCAGCGAGGATGAGGTGGACGAAGATATAGACCGGCTTAAGCAAAATGCCCGGTATGATGCTGCATATCCTGAGGGCGAAGGCGGCGATGGCGAGGGTGTTGAAGCTCAAGGGGGCGATGTAGTTGAGGGCCAAGTTGGCGAGGATGCTGCGGGCGATGAGGGCGATGGCCATTAATGTTATTTTTTCCCTTTTTGTATACTTTTGTGTGTAGTTGGTGGTGTCTTCATGAGCCTTTGTAAAAATATTCTAAGTATGAAATGTCAGCTTTGTAATTTGCATATGATTCTCTTCTTGTGGTTCGTATTTGTATGTGTTTTAATTTTGTCTCTTGGTTGTCTTGATTTTCTAGTCGTAATCACTTGGTTCGAATATGGTCTTATCAAAACCTAAGTTTGATTATGGCCGAGGGCCAATAGATGTTAGTTCGAACAGGGTCGAACATAACGTGTGTTTGACTATGGCCGAGGGCCGATAGGTGCTGGTTCGAACAAGGTATAACATAACCTACGTTTAACTATGGCCGAGGGCCAGTATTAGTCTGAACAAGGTCGAACACGACTTGTGTTTAACTATGGCTGAGGGCCAATAGGTGTTGGTTCGAACGAGGTCGAACATAACATATATTTAACTATAGCCGAGGGCCAGTAGGCATTGGTTCGAACGAGGTCGAATATAATATATGTTTAACTAAAGCCGAGGGCTAGTAGGCTTTGGTTCAAAGAAGGTCTAATATAATATATGTTTAACTATGGCCGAGGGCCAGTAGGCATTGGTTTGAATGAGGTCGAATACAATATATGTTTAACTATGGCCGAGGGCCAGTAGGTGTTAGTTCGAATAAGGTCGAACATATCCTATCTAGGTGCGGAGTTTGTCGACATCGTGAACTTTAAACATTGTTGCCTTAGTTGTACATTTGGAGAAATAGAAATAAACTTCATGCATTGTCTCTTTGTTCATACATTTTGGAGAGATTTACAAATTTTCCGGCGTTGGCTGGCATTCCCGTCCTAATCCCAGTCTATCTAGTCCCTTCATTTGTCGACCTGGAGAAGGCTTGAGAGGTCGAGCAATGAACTAGCCATCTTGTGCCTCTGCCTTTGTGTACTTCGGCTTGAGGTGTCCTCTTCGTCGCCTCGTTAAAAACCTTCTTGAGAAAACTCAATTGGGACAAAACTCAAGTGAGGGAAAAAAGAGTACGACTTGGGGGACGCCTTATCTCTTAGAAGTTGAAGTACTTGAGGTGGGTGATATTCCAGTTGTTTAGTAGTAGCTTTCCTTCCATTGTTTCTAGTTGGAATTACCCTTTGTTCGCTGTTGCCGTGATCTTGTACGGGTTGTCCCAATTTGTTCCCAGTTTGTCTTCCTGTGGGTCTTTGCTTGCTTGTGTTTTAGCTTTAAGCACGTAGTCTCCGAGTTTAAGTGGCCTGACCTTTGCCTTTTTGTTATAATAGCATTCTACTTGTTGTTTTTGGGCGATCATCCTTACGTAGGCCATGTATCTTCATTCTTCGACTTCGTCGAGCTCCTACCTTCTGCTTTCATTGTTCCTCGGTCCACTCTCATAGGAGTATCTTAGGTTGGGCTCCCCGAATTTGACCGGTATTGCTGCATCAGTCCCATAGACTAACGAGTAAGGCGTCTCTCTTGTGCTCGTCTTCGACGTTGTTCGGTAGGCCCAAAGTACTTTTGGTAATATTTCCGGCCACATCCCTTTGGCGTCTTCAAGTTTTTTCTTCATGATGTTCAGTATCGATTTGTTGGAGGACTTTGCTTGTCCGCGCCCGCAGAATGGTATGGCATTGAGAGTATTCTTTTAATATGCCATTTCTCAAAAACTTTAGCGACCTTCTTTCCGGTAAATTAGGGTCCGTTGTCGCAGCTGATCTCTTTGGGGAGGCCGAACCGGCATACGATGTTTTTCCATATGAAGGCGATCACTTCATGTTCACGTATTTGGGCGAATGCTCCTGCTTCTACCCATTTAGAGAAATAGTCAGTCAAAACCAAAAGGAATCGTACGTTACCTCGTCCTGCAAGGAGGGGGACCACGATGTCCATTCCCCATTTGATGAACGACCAAGGGGAAGTGACTGAGTGGAGGTGTTCGCCTACTTGGTAAATCATTAGGGCATACTTTTGGCATTGCTCGCATTTTTTCACGAAGTACGCGACCTCTTTTTTCATGGTGGGCCAGTAATACCTTGGCCATATGAGGCATTTGACCAAAGCCAGATTCCTGGAATGAGCTCATCAACGACCTTCGTGGACCTCTTTAATAACGCGCCGCGTCTGATTTGGGCCCAAGCATTTCGCCAGAGGGCCGTCGTACGTTCTCTTATACAGGTCGTTGTGGATGATATTGTACCTGGATGCTTGCATTCTCAATTTCTTGGCCTTTTTTATCACCTGGGAGTATGCCGTCCTGCAAGGATGTAACAATACGTTTGCACTAGTCCCAAGTCAGTTTTATGGTTCTTAACTCGATTTGGTCTATCAATAAGTTGAGAAGGTGGACTATACTTCTATCTCTGGTTGCAACATTTTTGGTGGCTGCGACTAATTTGGCGAGGCCGTCCGCCTCGACATTTTGTGATTGGGGGATCTGGTCGAGTTGATATTCGTCGAACTCTGGCAGCAGCTTACAGATTTCGGTTTGGTATTTTTGTAACCTCTGTTCCTTGATTTGGAAAGTCCCTATGACTTGGTTGACCACGAGTTGAGAATCGTAGCGTATTCTGACCCGTTTCACCCAATATTTGAGTGCTAGCATTAACCCTACAATTACGGCCTCATACTCGGCCTCGTTGTTAGTCATGTCCGGGCACCTTATGGACATGCGAATAACTTCGCCGGTTGGGACTTCAAATATGAGTCCCAGTCCGTACCCTGACGCGTCGTCAGTGTACAGGACCCAGAGGTCCTATGTTTGGGGATAAACGTGGATGGCTTCTCTTTCAACTTCGGGCATTATTTTTGTGCTGAAATCGGCGACGAAGTCAGCAAGAACTTGTGACTTTATCGTTATTTGCGGCTGATATGTGATATCGTGCTCGCTCAGTTCGATTGCCCATTTAGCCAACCTGCCCTATAGCTCAGGTTTATGCAAAATGCTTCTTAGGGGGGAAATCATGACGACCGAGATGGGATGGCATTGGAAATATGGTCTAAGATTTCGTGAAGCTACGACTAAGGCTAGGGCCAATTTTTTGAGGTGATGGTATCTCGTCTCGACATCGAATAGTGTTTTACTAATGTAATAGATGGGGGATTGCGTACCTTTATTTTCTCGGACCAGGACTGCGCTCACAGCTACTTCGGATACAGATAGGTAGATGAGGAGACATTCCCCTGGCTCTGGTTTTGAAAGCAATGGAGGCGATGACAAATATGCTTTTAATTCCTCTAGGGCTTGGACACACTCATAAGTCCATTGGAGGTCGTTATCCTTCTTGAGTACGCCGAAGAATCTATGACACCTATCCGATGATTGCGAAATAAATCTTGAAAGGGCGGCGATACGGCTAGTCAACCTCTAAACCTGTTTTTTGGTGGTCAAGTATTCTGGTATCCCTCTGGTGGTTCTCATTTGATCAGGGTTGACCTCGATTCCTCGATGTGATACTAGGAAACCTAGAAATTTTCCCAAGGCCACGCCGAATGCTCACTTTTTGGGATTTAGTTTCATTCCGTACCGTCTGAGTATGTTAAAGGTTTCTCTTAGGTGGTCGATGTGATCTTACTTCCTTTTGGACTTGACCAGCATGTCGTCTATATAGACTTCCATCGTTTTGCCGAGTTAATCTTTTAACATCCTCGTCACTAACCTTTGGTAAGTTGCCCCTGTGCTTTTCAGCCCGAAGGGTATGACCTTGTAGCAGTACGTCCCCTGATGGGTGATGAAAGTGGTTTTCTCCTGATCCTCTTCTTATATGAGGATTTGATTATAGCCCGAGTAGGCGTCCAAGAAGCTCAGCAGTTCATGCCCGGCCGTTGCGTCGATGAGTTGGTCGATATAGGGTAATGTGAATGAATCTTTGGGGCATGCTTTGTTAAAATTTGTGAAATCTATGCACATCCGCCATTTCCCATTCTTCTTTTTCACCATGACCACATTGGCGACCCATTGGTGGTATTTCGACTCCCTGACGGAGCCATTTTCCAATAGCTTTTCCACCTCTTCATGTACTGCGTCATTGATTGCAGAGTTGAACTTACGCCTAACCTGCCTCACTAGGGGTGGAACAGGTCGACATTCAACTTGTGCGTGTCAATATCCTTCGGGATACCTGGCGTATCTCAATGGCTGAAAGCAAACAAGTCCGCATTAGTAGTTAAGAATTGACGAAATTTACATGGTTCCTAAAGTTTGCAGCTAATGTAAGCTTTCCTGCTGTGGTCGTTAATGTCTAATAGAATGGGATCGAGGTCTTCCATGGTCGATTCCACAACTTTAACCATATCGAGGTCTCTGATGATATCCTCGCTACCGTCACATATCGACCTCGACTCTGTTGATTGCTATGCCTCTTTTTCTTCGTCCTTCGTTTGTTGAGTGACCGTGCAGTCTAGGGTGATGTGGTAGCATTTCTGGGATGTGCGTTGTTCTCCTCGTATGTTGAATATTCCCCGTGGAGTTGGGAATTTGATGAGTTGGTATAAGCTGGAAGGGATGGATCTCATGGTGTGTATCTATGGTTGCCCTATTATGGCGTTGTACGTTGTGTCTTGGTCCAGATGTGGAACATAGTTTCGACAGTGATGCCGCCGGCCAAGACGGGGAGTGTGATTTCGCCAGATGTTCGCTCAACTACATTGTTAAAACGAGTTAGCATGATGTAACACGACACTATCTTATCTTCGAGTTACATTTGTGCAAGTACTCGAGGGTGGATAATTCACGCGCCGCTCCCATCGTCATGACTTATCAAAGATGATACTTTCTTCGAGTTCATCATACCGTTGGTGGGTGAATGACCGTTTGAGCTTGTGAGTTGTGGTGAACTTCACATTGTTGGTGGAAGCATCGTCGCTGTCGCCGATGATCATGTGGACGGTGCGGGTTGGCGAGGGCGGTTTTGTTGGTCCTTGATGTTATTCACGTCCTCTAGAAAAGTTGGTCCTTCCCCAGTCGCTCAGTAATTCTATGAGGTGTCCCTGTCGTAGCATGTTTATGACCTACTGTTTTAGGGCAATGCAATCCTCGATTTTGCCCTCGCTCTTGGTGAAACTCGCAAAGGGCGTCTGACTTCCTGGTACTCGGGTCTGACCTCATCTTTTGTGGCCCTTTCACCATTGGTCCGAGCTTCTCCAAGGCATAGACTATTTCTGTAGGTAACACACAAAAATTATGAGCGGATAATAAATGGGGCATACCTCTTTCGTTCCGTTGAATCCCTGTCCTTGATTTGGGTAGGCCTCTTTGTGGTGGGAGAAGGATGTAATTGCCATTCTGACATATGGTAGATATCGTTACTTGTTGGGTCGCGGAGCTGCAAGGTCCCTTCTGGTATAATTTCTTCAATCTTTTCTGGATTCGGCATGTACCGAGGTCAGTCGATGAGTTGGTCTGTTGAGGTCGTCCTCATCTGCTCGAACCTCGGCACAATACGCGTTGTGTATTTCATTCTAAGTAGTTGGGG
>AWOL01S0330995.1:0-10006 GCA_000715115.1 Nicotiana otophora | reverse complement strand
ATGCAGATAACGTGGGCTATAGCACACGAAAATCTGGGAATCAGGCAAAATTTCAGTTTTATGGCTCTAAAATGCCAAAAAACGAGTAACGGTCATTGGCGAGGCGGTGACTATTGTTCCTTAGATCGTTTTTGATGGGCAGAAATAATTTAAAGCTATCAGTGTCTGGGCGCCCGGGCCAATGCAGGAAACTTGGGCTATATAGCACACAAAAATCTTGGAATCGGGAGAAATATCAGTTTTATGGCCCTAAAATGGCAAAAACATAAGTAACTGTTATGGCGAGATGGTGACTATTATTCCTTAGGTCGTTTGTTATGGGCCGACAAAATTTTAGGCGATCTAGGTCCGGACACCCGGGTCCATGTAAGTGGCATGGTATAGCACACAAAAATTAGGGAATTGGGCGAAATTCTAGGTTTTTGGCACTAAAATGCCAAAACATGAGTATTGGTCATAGCGAGGCAGTGGCTATTATTCCTTAAGTCTTTTTTTATGTGTCAGAAAAATTTTAGGCAATCTGGATCCGGGCGCCCGGGCCCATGCAGGAGGCCTGGGCTAGGGTTGTGCATTTTTTGGGTTAACCCGCATATCCAAACCGATCCGTGTTATTCGGATTGGTTTGGATTGGATTTTAGCTCCTTGGATCGGATTTCGGATCTTTAATTTAATTATTATGGATATCGGATCGGATGCGGTTTGGCTCAATTTAAATCCAAACCGTTCCGAAAATCGAAATTTATATTTTACATATAAAAGGGAATAATGCTCTTTTAAATATTCTAAGGTTTCTCTCTCATTGTTTTTGCCTTTTTTTTCCTTTGAATATTAAAAGTAAAAGTTATGGAAATGAATGAGTTTATTTACTGAAAATGGTAGGAGATAGCAAATTAAAATTATTAATTTTAGCATCTTAATAAGGCGATAATCCGAACCGAAATTCGAAATATATATCTGATCCAAATATCAAAATCCAATCCAATTTGAGTTTAATTTGTTCGGATTCGGATTGCAATTTATAAAATCCAAAATTATAATCCGAAAAGTGCTAAATCCAATCCATGAACATGCCTAACGGGGGCTATAACACACGAAAATATGGGAATCAGGCGGAATTCAATTTTATGTCCCTAAAATACCAAAAAATGAGTAACAGTCATGGCAAGGCGGTGACTATTGTTCCTTAGGTCTTTTTTGATCGACCAAATATTTTTTAGGCGATTCAGGTCTGTGCATCGGTCCCATGCAGGAGGCGCGAGCTATAGCACACAAAATCTGGGAATCAAACGGAATTCAAGTTTTATGGCCTTAAAACTCCAAAAATCGAGTAACGGACACGACGATATGGTGACTATTGTTGCTTAGGTTATTTTCTATGGGTCGAAATTTGTTTAGGAGATCCGGATCCGGGTACTCGGGCCCTTGCATGAGACTATAGCATACAAAAATCTGAGAATCAGGTGGAATTTCAGTTTTATGACCCTATAACGCCAATAAATAAGTAACGGTCATGTCGAGGAAGAGACTATTGTTCCTTAGGTCCTTTTTGATGGGCCAAAATTTTTTTAGACGATCCGGGTCAGAGCGCCCTGGCCCATACAGGAGGCATGGGCTATAGCACACGAAAATTTGGGAATCTGGAGAAATTCCAGTTTTATGGCCCTAAAATTCTAAAAATGAGTAACGGTCGTGGCGAGGCGGTGACTATTGTTCCTTAGGACATTTTTAATGGCCGACAAAATTTTAGGCGATCCGGGTCCTGGCGCTTGGGCCCTTGCAATAGGCATGGGCTTTGCACACGAAAATATAGGATCCAATTTTATGGCCCTAAAATCTAAACAATGAGTAACGGTCATGACGAAGCGGTGACTATTATTCCTTAGGTCATTTTTGATGGGTTGACATAGTTTTAGGAGATCCGGGTCCGGACGCCTGGGCCCACGCAGGAGGCGTAGGATGTAGCACACGAAAATCTGAGAATCAGATGAAATTCTAGTTTTATGGCCCTAAAACGCTAAAATATGAGTAACGCTCATGGTGAGGTGGTGACTATTTTATCATGGCAAGATGGTGACTATTGTTTCTTAGGTCATTTTTTATGAACGATAAATTTTAGGCAAATCGGGTTCAAGTGTCCGGGCCCATACAGGAGCCTTGGGCTAAAGCACACGAAAATTTAGGAATCTAGCAGAATTCCAGTTTTATGGCCCTAAAATGCCAAAACCTAAGTAACGGTCATAGTGAGGTGGTAACTATTGTTCCTTAGGTCAATTTTGAGGGGCTGAAAAAATTTTAGGCGATACGGATTCGGGCGCTCGGGCCCATGAAGGAGCTATGGGCAATAATAACATACAAAAATTTGGAAATCAGGCGAAATTTCAATTTTATGGCCCAACAATACAAAAAACGAGTAACTGTCATGGTAAGGCGGTGACTATTGTTTCTTAGATCATTATTGATGGGCCAGCAAAATTTTAGGCAATCCGGATCCAGGCACCTGGGTCATGCAGAAGGTGTGGGCTATAGCACACGAAAATCTGGCCACCGGTCGCCATTCCAATTTTATGGCTCTAAAATGCCAAAAGACGAGTAACGATCATGGCGTAGTGGTGACTATTATTCCTTAGGTTATTTTTAATGGGCCGGTAAAATTTTAGGCGATCCGCACCCGGGCCCATGCAGGATGCGTGGGTTATAGCATAGGAAAATCAAGCCACCAGCCGCCATGCTAGTTTTATGGTCCTACAACACCAAAAATCGAGTAACGATTATGGCTAGGCGATGAATATTGTTCCTTAGAACATTTTTGGCGGGCCGACAAAATTTTAGGCGATCCAGGTTTGGGCGCACGAACCCATGCAGGAAGCGTGGGCTATTGCACAACAAAATCTAGGAATCAGGCAGAATTCTAGCTTTTTTTACCCTAAAATGCGAAAAACGAGTAACGGTCATGACGAGGCGGTGACTATTGTTCCTTAGGTCATTTTTAATGGGCCGACAAAAATTTAGGTGATATGGGTCCGAACGCCCGGGCCCATGCAGGTGGCGTGAGCTATAGCACACGAAAATCTTGAATCAGGCGGAATTCTCGTTTTATGGCTCTAAAATACCGAAAAACGAGTAATGGTGACTTGAGATGCAATGACTATTGTTACTTAGGTCATTTTTTATGGGTCGGAAAATTTAAGGCGATCCGGGTACAGGAACCTAGGCCCATACAGGAAGCGTGGGATATAGCACACAAAAATCTGGGAATTGGACGAATTTCCTGTTTTATGGCCCTCAAATGCCAAAAAATGAGTAAATGTCATGGAGAGGCAGTGACTATTGTTCCTTAGATCATTTTTATGGGTCGACAAAAGTTTAGGTGATTCGGGTCCGGGCGCCAGAGTTCATGTAGGTGGCGTAGGCTATAGCACTCGAAAATCTAGGAATCGGGAGAAATTTCAGTTGTATTACCCTAAAATGCCAAAACATGTGCAACGGAAAGGCCGAAGCAGTGACTATTGTTACTTAGGTCATTTATGATGGCCCGAAAAAATATTAGGCGATTCGGGTCCGGGCGACCAAACACATACACGAGGCGTGGAGTATAGAACACGAAAATATGGGAATAGCGGGGAATTCCATTTTTATGGTCCTAAAATACCGAAATATGAGTAATGGTCATGACAAGGTAGTGGTTATTTTTAGGCAATCCGGGTCCGGACGTCGGGGCCCATGTAGGATGTGTAGGCTATAACACACGAAAATCTGAAAATCGGGTAGAATTCAAGTGTTTTGGCCTTAAAACTCCAAAACATGAGTAACAGTCATAGCGATGCAGTGAATTATTGCTTAGATTATTTTTTATGGGCCGATAAAATTTTAGGTGATCTAAGTCCGAGCGCTTGGGCCCATACATGAGATGTGGGCTATAGCTCACGGAAATCTAAGAATCGAGTAGAATTCCAGTTTTATGGCCCTAAAACGCCAAAACATGAGTAATGATCATGGCGAGGCGGAGACTATTGTTCCTTAGGTCCTTTTTGATAGGCCGGCAAAATTTTAGGCGATCAGGATTCGGGCGCCAGGGCCCATGCATGAGGAGTGGACTATAGCACATAAAAATCTAGGAATCGGGAGAAATTCCAGTTGTATTACCTTAAAATGCCAGAAAATGTGCAACGGAAAGGCCGAAGCAGTGACTATTGTAACTTAGGTCATTTATGATGGCCCGACAAAATATTAGGCGATTCGGGTCCATGCGACCAAGCCCATACATGAGGCGTAGGCTATAGAACACGAAAATTTGGGAATAGCGCGAAATTCCATTTTTATGGCCCTAAAATACCGAAAAATGAGTAATGGTCATGGAGAGGTAGTGGTTATTTTTCCTTGGGTCTTTTTTGATGGGCCGAAATATTTTTAGCCAATCCGGGTCCGGACGTCGGGGCTCATGTAGGATGCGTGGGCTATAGCACACTAAAATCTAAAAATCGGGTGGAATTCAAGTTTTCTGGCCTTAAAACTCCAAAATATGAGTAACTGTCACGGCGAGGCAGTGAATTATTGCTTAGATTATTTTTTATGGGCCGATAAAATTTTAGGCGATCCGGCCCATACATGAGATGTGGGCTATAGCTTGCGAAAATCTAAGAATTGAGTAGAATTCCAATTTTATGGCCTTAAAACGCTAAAAATGCGTAATGATCATGGCGAGGCGGAGACTATTGTTCCTTAGGTCCTTTTTGATGGGCCGACAAACTTTTAGGCGATCCAGGTCTTGTTGCCGATGCCCATATAGGACGCATGGGTTATAGCACATAAAAATCTGAGAATCAGGAGAAAATTTAGTTTTATGGCCCTAAAATTCTAAAAATGAGTAACGGTCATGTCGAGACGGTGACTATTGTTCCTTAGGTCATTTTTAATGGGCCGACAAAATTTTAGGTGATCGAGGTCCGGGAGCCCGGGCCTTGCAGGAGGCATGGGCTATAGCGCACGAAAATATATGATCTAATTATATGAATCTAAAATCTTAAAAAATGAGTAACAGCCATGGTGAGGCGGTGACTATTTTTCTTGGGTTATTTTGAGAGGCCGATAAAATTTTAGGCGATCTGGGTTCGAACGCCCGGGACCATAAAGGAGCTATGGGCTATAGCATACGGAAACTTGGGAATCGGGCGAAATTTATATTTTATGGACCTAAAACGCAAAAAATATGAGTAACGATCGTGGAGAAGCAGTGACTACTATTCCTTAGGTTGTTATTGATGGGACAGAAAATTTTTAGGTGATATGGGTTTGGGCGACTGGGCCCATGCAGGAGGCGTGAGCTATAGCACAGAAAAATCTGACCACCGGCTGCCATTCCAGTTTTATGGCCTTAAAACGCCAAAAACTGAGTAACGGTCATGGCGCAGTGGTGACTATTGTTACTTAGGTCATTTTTTATAGGTCGGCAAAATTATAGGCTATCCGGGCGGGGGCACCCGGGCCTACGTAGGATGCGTGGGTTATAGCACTTGAAACATCAAGCCACCGGCCGCCAAACCAATTTTATTGCCCTAAAATACCAAACATGGTGCGGTGACTATTGATCCTTAGGTCATTTTTTATGTAAGATAAAAGTTTAGGCAAATTGGATTCGAGCATCCGGGACCCATGCATGAAGCTTGGGCTAAAGCACGCGAAAATTTAGGAATCGAGCAGAATTTAAATTTTATGACATTAAATCTACAAAACATGAGTTACGACCACGGCGAGGCGGTGAATATTGTTTCTTAGGTTATTGTTTATAGGCCAACCAAAATTTTAGGACATCCGAGTCCAGGCGCTCGGGCCCATGCATGAGACGTGGGTTATAGCACACTCAAATTTGAGAATCAGGCGAAATTCTAGTTTTATGACCCTAAAATGCCAAAAAGCAAGTAACGGTCAAGGCGAGGCGGAGACCATTGTACCTTAAGTCCTTATTGCTGGGCCGGAAAAAGTTTAGGTAATCATGGTCCGGGCACCCGGTCCCATACAGGAGGCGTGGGCTATGCACGCGAAAATCTGGGAATTAGGAGAAATTCCAGTTTTATAGCCCTAATATTCTAAAAACGAGTAACGGTCATGGCGAGGTAGTGATTATTGTTCCTTAGGTCATTTTTAATGGGCCTACAAAATTTTACGAGATCCGGGTCCAGGCTCCCGGGCCCTTGCAGTAGGCGTGGGCTATAGCACACAAAAATCTAGAATAAACTTTTATGACCCTAAAATGCCAAAAAGATGAGTAACACTCATGGCGAAGCGATGACTATTGTTCGTTAGGTCAGTTTTGAGGGGCCAAAAACAATTAAGACGATCTCAGTCAGGGCGTCCCGGGCCCGTGCAGGAGCTATGGGCTATAGCACACGAAAAACTAAAAATCGGGCAGAATTTCAATTCTATGGCCCTAAAACGCAAAACAACTAGTAGCGGTCATGGCGATGCAATGACTATTATTCCTTAGGACATTTTTAATGGACCAAAAGAAATTTAGTCGATCCGGTCCGGCCGCCCGAGCCCATCCAAGAGGCGTCGGCTATAGCATACGAAAATCTGAGAATCGGACGGAATTCAAGTTTTATGGCTCTAAAATACCAAAACATGAGTAATGGTCATGGAGAGGCAGTGTCTATTGTTTCTTGGGTTGTTTTTGATTGCCGACAAAATTTTAGATTATCCGGGTCCGGGCGCACGGGCCCATGCAGGAGACGTGGGCTATAGCATACGAAAATCTGGGAATCAGGCGGAATTCTACTTTTATGGCTCTAAAATGCCAAAAATGAGTAACGGTCATGGCAATGTGGTGACTATTGTTCTTTAGGTCATTTTTGATGGGTCGACAAAGTTTTACGTGATCCGGGGCTGGGTGCCCGGGCCTATGCTAGAGGCATGGGTTATAACACACGAAAACTAGGGAATCGGGTGGAATTCCAGTTTTATGGCCCTAAAATATTAAAAAATGAGTAACGGTCATGGAGAGGCTGTGATTATTATTGCTTAGGTAATTTTTGATGGACTGACAAAATTTTAGGTGATCCGGGTACGGGTGCTCAGGCCCATGCAGAAGGTGTGAGCTATATCACACAAAGATATAGGAATAGGGCGGAATTCCAGTTCTATGGCTCTAAAATTCCAAAACCTGAGTACCGGTCATGGCGAAGTAGTGACTATTGTTCCTACGGTAATTTTGGTGGGCCGAAGTATTTTTTGACGATCCGGATTCTGGTGTCTAGGCCCCATGCAGGAGACATGCACTATAGCATACGAGAATCTGGAAATCAGGCGGAATTCTAATTTTATGGCTATAAAATGCCAAAAATGAGTAACTGCCATGGCGAGGCAGTGACTATTGTTCTTTGGGTCATTTTTCTCGGCCGACAAAATTTTAGGTGATACGGGTCCCGACGCCTGGGCTCAAGCAGGAGGCGTGAGCTATAGTATACGAAAATCTGGGAATTGGATGGAATTCCATTTTTATGGCCCTAAAACTCCAAAAAACGAGTAACGGCATGGCGAGATAGTGACTATTGTTCCTTTGGTTGTTTTTGCTGGATCGACAAAATATTAGGAGATCCAGGGTGCCCGAGCATATGCAGGAGACGTGGGCAATAACACATGAAAATCAGGGAATCGGGAGGAATTCTAATTTTATTGCCCTAAAACGCCAAAAAGTGAGTAACACTCATGGCGAGGTGGTGGATATTGTTCCTTCGGTCATTTTTGATGGGCCGGAAAAATTTTAGGCGATCCGGGTCCGTGCGCCAGGGCCCATGCAGGAGGCATGGGCTATAGCACATGAAAACTTTACCACTTGTCGCCATTCCAGATTTATGGCCCTAAAATGCCAAAAAATGAGTAACGCTCATGGAGAGGCGACAACTATTGTTCCTTATGCTGTTTATAATGGTTTGGCAAAATTTTAGGCGATCCGGGTCCGGGCCTATGTAGGAGGCGTGGAGTATAACACACGAAAATTTGGTCACCGACCTCAATTCCAGTTTTATGGCCCTAAAACGCTATAAAACGAGTAATGGTCATGGTGAGGCGGTGATTATTGTTCCATAGTCATATTTTACGGGCCTAAAAAATTTTAGGCGATCCGGGTCCGGGCCTATGTAGGAGGCGTGGAGTATAACACACGAAAATTTGGTCACCGACCTCAATTCCAGTTTTATGGCCCTAAAACGCTATAAAACGAGTAATGGTCATGGTGAGGCGGTGATTATTGTTCCATAGTCATATTTTACGGGCCTAAAAAATTTTAGGCGATCCGGTTCCGGGCGTCCAAGCCCATGCACGAGGTATGGGCTATATCACACAAATATCTAGCCACCGGTCGCTATTCCAATTTTATGGCCCTAAAGCACCTACCAACGAGTAAACGTTATGCAAGGCAGTGACTATTATTCCTTAGGTCATTTGTTATGGGCCGGTAAAATTTTAGGGGATTCGGGTCCGCGCGCTCGGGTCCATACAGGAGGCGTGGGCTATAGCACACGAAAATATGGGAATAGGGCGAAATTCCAGTTTTATGGCCCTAAAATGCCAAAACCACGAGTAACAGTCATGGCGAGGCGGTGAATTATTTCTTAGGTCGTTTTAGATGGCCCGACAAAATTTAAGGCTATCCGGATCCGGGCGCCCGGACCCATGCATGAGGCATGGACGCACACGAAAATCTGAGAATTTGGGGGAATTCTAGTTTTATGGTCCAAAAATGCCAAAAAATGAGTAACGCTCATGGAGAGTTAGTGATTATTGTTCATTAGGTCATTTTTGATGTGCCGACAAAACTTAAGGCAATTCGGGTTCGGTCGCCCTAATGCATATAGATGGCGTAGGCTATAACACATGAAAATCTGGAAATGGGGCGGAATCCTAGTTTTATGACCCTTAAACGCGAAAATATGAGGAACAATCATGGAGAAATTATAACTATTGTTCCTTAGGTCATTTGTGATGATCCGACAAAATTTTAGGCGATTCGAGTCCGGTTGCCCGGGTGCATGCATGTGGAGTGGGCTATAATAGCACACAAAAATTTAGGAATCAGACGGATTCCAGTTTTATGGCCCTAAAACGCGAAACAATAAGTAACGGTCATGGCGAGGCGGTGACTATTGTTCTGTAGGTCATTTTTTATGGGCCGGTAAAATTTTAGGCGATTTGGGTACGGGCATTTGGGCCCATGCAGTAAGCGTTGGTTATAGCACACGAAATTCTGGCCACCGGTCGCAATTCTAGTTTTATGGCCCTAAAACGCCTAACAACGAGTAACGTTCATGGTGGGGTCAGTGACTAATATTCCTTAAGTCATTTTATATGGGTCGAAAATTTTTTAGGTGATCCTGGTCCGGCCGCTCGGGTCCATGCAGCAGGCGTGGGCTATAGCACACGAAAATTTTGAAATCAGTCGGAATTTCAGTTTTATGGCCCTAAAACGCCTAACAACGAATAATGGTCATGGCGAGGCAGTGACTATTATTCTTTAGGTCATTTTTTATTGGCCGACAAAATTTTAGGTGATCCTGGTCCGGGCGCTCGGGTCCATATGGGAGGCGCGGGCTATACCACACGAATATTAGGAAATCAGGCGGAATTCCAGTTGTATGGCCCTAAAACGCAAAAATATGATTAACGGTCATGGCGAGGCGATGATTATTCTTTCTTAGGTCATTTTTTATAGGTCGGCAAAATTTTAGGCTATCCGGCCCGGGGCTCCCGGGCCCATGTAGGATGCGTGGGTTATAGCATAGGAAACATCAAGCCATCGGGCGCCATACCAATTTTATGGCCCTAAAATACCAAACATTGAGTAACGATCACGGCGAGGCGGTGATTATTGATCCTTAGCTACATATGCAACTGTATCCTTCTTCATCCTCCTCCACCAATAATGTTGTCGCAAGTCCTGATACATATTGGCGGCACCCGGATGAATAGAATACCGGGAACTGTGGGCCTCCTCTAGAATCAACTCACGAAGTCC
>AWOL01S0330968.1:0-14585 GCA_000715115.1 Nicotiana otophora | reverse complement strand
AGAGTTCTTTGAAAAATCGCCTCTAGGGTTTTCTTCTTTTGAAAATTTGTAGAATGAACAAAACTCCCGTCTAACTCCAATTTTGATCAGTTGCAGATGTCGCGTTTGCGACATGGGGTTCGCAAATGCGAGCCCCGCAAATGCAATTTTTCCATTCCATTGTGATGTCCAGTTCACAAATGATTTGTTCGCAAATGCGAACTTTGACCTTCTGCAAATGCGACCGTTTGATCGCAATTGTGATCACTATACCCCCTGACCCACTTCGCAAATGCGAACTTGAGATGATCCAGCTACTCTTTGCAAATGCGATGAGTTGCTTGCAAATGCGAACCCATCAGAGGTCGCAAATGCGAAGCCTGACCTGGCAAATGCGATATTAGAGGCCTGCACCAAAACTGAAATACACCAGCAATATTTCTAAGTCCAATTTCACTCTGTAGCATATCCGAAACTCACCCGCACCGTCTGGGCTCTAAACCAATTGTGCACACAAGTCTATAAACATCATACGAACTTGCTCGCGCGATCAAATCGCCAAAATAACACATAAACTACAAATTTGGTATCAAATCAAAGGAATTTTTCTAGAAAACTCATGAACTTCTAATTTCACAACCGGACGTACGAATTACGTCAAACCAACTCTGTTTCTCACCAAATTTGACAGACAAGTCATAAATATAGTAATGGACCTATACCGGGTTCCGGAACTAAAATACGGACTCGATATCAATAAAGTCAAACATTGGTCAAACCTTCAAAGTCATTAAGCTTTCAAACTTTCATATTTCAACAAAGTCGGATAACTCGGGCTAGGGACTTCCGAATTCGATTCCGGGCATATGCCCAAGTCCCAAATCACGTTACGGATCCATCGGGGCCGTTAAAATAGGAATCTGGGTCTGTTTGCACAAAACATTGACTGAAGTCAACGCAAATGGATTTTTAAGGCAAATATTTCATATTTTCTTAGTTTTTAACATAAAAGCTTCCCGAAAAAACACCCGGACTGTGCACGCAAATCCAAGAAGGCTATAATGAGGTATTTAATGCTTCAAACCGCAAAATTAGATCCTAAAACATAAGATGACCTATCGGGTCATCATATTCTCTACCTCTAAAACAACCGTATGTCCTCGAACGAACATAGAAAAGTAACTGGGCTGGTGAAAAAGGTGGGGATATCTACTCTGCATGTCTCACTTGGACTCCCAAGTAGCTGCCTCAACGGGCAGACCTCTCCACTACACTCGGACTGAAGGATAACTCTTTGACCTCAACTGAGGAACTTGTCGGGTTAGAATAGCCACCGGCTCCTCCTCGTATGTCAAATCCTTGTCCAACTGGACAGAGCAAAAATCTAACACGTGGGATGGGTCGCCGTGATACTTCCGAAGCATGGACACATGGAACACCGGATGAATTGCTGATAAACCCGGTGGCAACACAAGTCTGTATGCCACCTCTTCCACTCTCCCAAAAATCTCAAAAGGCCCGATATACCTAGGGCTCAACTTGCCCTTCTTTCTGAACCTCATCACACCCTTCATGGGTGATACCTGGAGCAATACTCTCTCTCTAACCATGAATGCAACATCATGAACTCTACGGTCGGTATAACTCTTTTGCCTGGACTAAGCTGTGCGAAGTCGATCCTGAATAATTTTTACCTTATCCAAGTAATCCTGCACTAAATCTGTACCCAACAACCGAGCCTCCCCCGGCTCGAACCATCCAACTAGTGATCGACACCGCCTACCATATAATGCCTCATAGTGAGCCATCTGAATGCTCGAATGGTGGGTGTTGTTGTAAGCAAACTCCACGAGCGGCAAGAATTGATCCCAAGAATCTCCGAAGTCTATAACACAAGCGCGGAGCATATCCTCCAATATCTGAATAGTGCGCTCGGACTGTCCGTCCGTCTGGGGATGAAATATTGTGCTCAGCTCCACCTGCGTGCCCAACTCACGATGTACTGCCATCCAAAAGTGCAAGGTAAACTGCGTGCCTTGATCAGAAATGATAGACACGGGTACACCATGAAGACGGACGATCTCGCGGATGTAAATCTCTGCCAACCACTCTGAGGAATAGGTAACTGCCACAGGAATGAAGTGCGCTGACTTGGTCAGCCTTTCCAGAATGACCCAAACTACATTGAACTTCCTCTGCGTCTGTGGGAGTCCAACAACGAAATCCATAGTTATACACTCCCACTTCTACTCAGGAATCTCTAACTTCTTAAGCAAACAACCAGGTCTCTGATGCCCACACTTTACGCGCTGACAATTTAGATACTGAGCTACATATGCAACAATAACCTTCTTTATTCTCCTCCATCAATAATATTTCCAGAAGTCCTGATACATCTTGGCGGCGCCCGGATGAATAGAATATCAGAAGCTATGGGCCTCCTCAAGAATCAACTCACAAAGTCCATCCACATTAGGCACACAAACACGACCCTGCATCCTCAAAACTCCATCATCTCCAACATTAACCTGCTTGGTACCACCGTGTCGCACTATGTCCTTTAGGATAAGCAAAATAAGGGTCATCATACTACCGCTCCCTGATGCGCTCAAACAAGGAAGACCGAATGACTGTACAAGCTAGGACACGGCTAGGCTCCAAAATATCCAGCCTCACAAACTGATTGGCCAAAGCCTGAACAACTGATGCAAGTGGTCTCTCACCGACTGGAATGTACGCAAGGCTGCCCATACTCACTGACTTTGTACTCAAGGCATCGACAACCACATTGGCCTTCCCGGGATGATACAAGATGGTGATATCATAGTCTTTCAATAGCTCCAGCCACCTCCTCTTCCTCAAATTAAGCTCCTTTTGTTTGAACAAATACTACAATCTCCGACGATCCGTGAATACCTCACACAACACTCCGTAAAGAAAATACCTCCAAATTTTCAGCGCATGAACAATGGTTGCCAACTCTAAGTCATGGACATGGTAATTCTTCTCATGAACCTTCAACTACCATGACGTATATGCAATCACCCTGCCATCCTGCATCAATATTGTACCGAGCCCAACACGGGATGCATCAAAATATACCGCATAAGATCTTGAACCTGTGGGCAATACAACACCGGCACTGTAGTTAAAGTAGTCTTGAGCTTCTGAAAGCTCACCTCACACTCGTCTGATCATCTGAACGGGGCACCCTTCTAGGTCAACCTGGTCAACGGGGCTGCTATAGATGAGAACCCCTCCACAAACGACGATAATAACCCACCAATCCCAAGAAACTCCGGATCTCCATGGCTGAAGTGGGTCTACGACAGTTCTGAACTGCCTCAATCTTCTTAGGGTCTACTGAATGCCCTCTGCTGATACAACGTTCCCCAAGAAAGCAATTGAGTCCAACCAAAACTCGTATTTTGAAAACTTACCATATAGTTGGCTGTCTCTCAGAGCCTGAAGTACAATCCAAAGATGTTCATGCTCCTCTTGACTGTGGGAGTAGATCAAGATATCATCAATAAAAACAATCACAAAGGAGTCCATGTAAGGCTTGAACACTTGGTTCATCAGATCCATAAATGTTGCTGGGGCATTTGTCTCCCCAAAAGACATCACTAGAAACTCATAATGCCCATACTGAGTCCGGAAAGCTGTCTTAGGGACATCGGATGCCCTAATCCTCAACTGATGGTAGCCCGACCTAAAATCAATCTTCGAAAACACCTTGGCACCCTGAAGCTGATCAAATAAGTTATCAATCCTCGGCAATGGATACTTGTTCTTGATGGTGACTTTATTCAACTGCCGATAATCTATGCACATCCTCGTCGATCCATCCTTCTTCTTCACGAACAACACAGGCGCACCCCAGGGCAAGACACTAGGTCTAATGAAGCCCTTATCAAGCGAATCCTGCAACTACTCCTTCAATTCTTTCAACTCTGGCGGGGCCATACGGTATGGAGGAATAGAAATGGGCTGAGTGCTCGAAGCTAAATCAATAAGAAATCAATGTCCCTGTCGGGTGGTATCCCCGGCAGGTCATCAAGAAATACATCTGGAAACTCATGGAAACTGGTACTGAATCCAAGGTAGGAACCTCCGCACTAGAATCGCAAACATAAGCCAAATAAGCTAGACACCCCTTATCGACCATACGCCGAGCCTTTATATAAGAGATATCCCTACTGGTAGAATGGCCAGGTATCCCTCTCCACTCTAATCGAGGAAACCCTGGCAAGGCTAAGGTCACTATCTTAGCGTGAAAATCCAATATAGCGTGATAAGGTGACAGCCAATCCATACCCAAGATAACATCGAAATCTACCATATCGAGAAGTAGAAGATCTACACTAATCTCAAGAACCCCAATGGTGACCACACGCAAACGATAAACGTGGTCTACAATGATAGCATCTCCCACATGTTTGGACACATACACAGGAGCACTCAAATAATCACGAGGCACAACCAAATATGAAGTAAAATAGGATGACACATAGAAGTAAGTAGAATCCGGATCAAATAGAACTGAAGTATCTCTATTGCAAACTGAAACAGTACCTACGATAACAGCGTCAAATGACTCAGCCTTAGGCCTGGCTGGAAAAGCATAGCATCGGGGCTGGGCCCACCACTCTGAACTACATCTCTAGGATGGGCCCTAGCTGGTTGGCCTCCACCTTTAGCAGCCTGACCTCCACCTCTAATGGCCTGACCACCACCTCTAGCTGCCTGACCCCTACCTCTAGCTGGCTGTGTGGGCGGTGGAGGACCCGATGCCAGGTCCATGGCATGAGAACCCTGATGCTGTGAACTGCTCGATACATGAGGGCAAAATCTAACAATGTGACTTAGATCACCACAAGTATAATAGGACCTCGACTGATGTGAGTGCTGACCCCGAAACTGACTTTGTCGACCTGAGTAACCACCCCGAAAACTCTGTAGCGGAGGTGCACTAATTTGCAGCTGTCTAAAAAGAAATCTCACTTCTGGTCTCCTTAGCTATCTGCAACTGGATAGGCTGACCAAGTCCCTCAATAAACCTCTTCACCCTCTCTCTCTCTCGGTAGGAAGCAAAAAAATAGCATGACGGGCTAGATCTAGAAAACGGGTCTCATACTGAGTGGCGAACATATTGCCCTGCTGGAGACACTCGAACTGCCTGCGAAAGTCATCTCTCAGTGTGATGGGAAGGAACTTCTCAAGAAATATCTAAGAGACCTGGTCCCAAGTAATAGCATGGAGATAGAATCAACAACAACAAGCCTTACTTCAACAATGGTTCAACAATACCAATCTCGACTTTGGAATCAATACTCAATTATCACAAAAGCCATAAACATGATAAAAATGATCAATTTAGTGAGTAACTAGTCTAAGCATGGATAACAAGATCAAAGTAAGCAATAAACAACAAGGAATAAGTCCCACCAGCATGCTTTAACCCGACAACAACGCATAAGTACTCATCACCTCACATGTACGTTGTACCCAACATCTAAACATATAGCAATTAGACAAACAAGTCTTATTCTCTCAAGTCAAGGTAAACCACGATATTTACCTCGCTCCCAAAGTCGACTCAAAGCTCAATCACAGCTTTACCTCTCAAACAAGCCTCCGAACCAATAGATTCTAGCAAATTACCAACCAAACGATTCAAATTAAGCCTTAGGAAAATAGCCACGATTACAACGCATTCAATTTTGGCCATTATTGAAAACGTCAACAAATGTCAACCCCCGGGCTCTCTTGGTCCAATTCCAAAATTCAGACCAAAACCATATTACCCATTCGCCCCCGGTCTGGTTATGTAATTTATTTTGAAATTCGACCTTTATTTGGGGTCTAAATCCCCATTTTATAAAAAATCCTAATTCTACCCAAATCCCCAATTTCCACCATGAATACACTAGATTTTAGGTTGAAATCTTAGAAA
This sequence comes from Nicotiana otophora, assembly GCA_000715115.1. Lineage (NCBI taxonomy): Eukaryota > Viridiplantae > Streptophyta > Magnoliopsida > Solanales > Solanaceae > Nicotiana > Nicotiana otophora. Next base: position 8,650 of record AWOL01S0330968.1, on the reverse strand, counting down.
ATGTAGTGAAAAAATGAAAGAAAATGGATTAGAATCACTTACCAATGATTTGGGAAAGAAGACTTCTTGGAAAAATCGCCACTAAGGTTTTCTGTTTTGAACATTTGGAGAATGAACAAAAATCCCGTCTAACTCCCATTTTGATCAGTTGCAGATGTTGCATTTGCGACCTTGGGTTCGCAAATGTGAGGCCCGCAAATGCGAAGAAAAAATCGCAAATGTGAAGTCCCTTCCATTCTTGCTATCATCGTATTTGTGATGATTTGTTCGCAAATGCGAACTATGACCTTCCGCAAATGCGACCGTTTGATCGCAATTGCGATCACTGTACCCCCTGACCCACTTCGCAAATGTGAACTTGAGGTGCTCCAGCTACTCTTCACAAATGCGATCAAAGGTCGCAAATGCGAACCAATCAGAGGTCGCAAATGCAAAGCCTGACCTCGCAAATACGAGATTAGAGGCCTGCACCAGAACTGAAACACACCAGTAATATTTCTAAGTCCAATTTCACTCCGTAGCCTATCCGAAATTCACCCGAACCCTCGGGGCTCTAAACCAATTGTGCACACAAGTCTAAAAATATCATACCAGCTTGCTCGCGTGACCAAATTGCCAAAATAACACCTAGAACTATGAATTTAGCGTCAAATCAAAGGAAATTTGAAAGAAAACTCATGAACTTCTAATTTCACAAACGGGCGTCCGAATCACGTCAAACCAACTCCGTTTCTCATCAAATTTGACAGACAAGTCATGAATGTAGTATTGACCTATACCGGGTTCCGTAAGAAAAATACGGACCCGATATAAATAAAGTTAAATATTGGACAAACTTTCAAAGTCATTAAGCTTTCAAACTTTCAAATTTCAACAAAGTCCAGTAACTCAGGCTAGGGACTTCCGAATTCAATTTTGGGCATACGCCCAAATCCCAAATCACGATACAGACCCATCGGAATCGTCAAAATATGAATTTGGGTCCGCTTGTTCAAACTATTGACTGAAGTCAACTCAAATTGATTTTTAAGGAAAAAGTTTCATATTTTCTTAGTTTTTAACATAAAAGCTTTTCGGAAAAACACTCAAACTATGCACGCAAATTGAGGAATGCTAAAATGAGGGATTTAATGCTTAAAAGAGCAAACTTAAGTTCTAAAATATAAGATGACCTATTGGGTCATCACAGCGTAACACCGATCGGTGATTACCGGTCGACACACCCTTTCATCCGTTGAGATTAAAAGGCGAGGGTAGTGCAGTAATGAGTAAGTATAGGAAAGTCACCACTGCTGCTGGACTAGAGTCCTCCTCACAGGCAGCCCTACCTCAGGGACCATTTAGGATGTTGAACTCACAGCTTGTCTCCATTCATGACATAGTGTCACAACTCCTTAGTGGCCCCTCACACTCCAAGCCTATGCCCAAGTATTTTACCGATGAAGAAATGAAGACCTATCTGGAGAACCAGAAGCAGCAAGCAGAGTCGTAGGAGAAGTTGGCAGCTTCTGTTAGCAGGCTCGAGGTAGCCTATGGCAACATGGCCAAGGCACATGTAGATCTTCAGGCAGATTTCCACAAGGAGAAAGAGCAAAATAAGAAGAATAGCAAGTTCATGATAAATATGTGGAGAGGAATCAAGGCCGTCTTCAAATGGGGGTAGCCGACTAGAAAGATACCGGTCGAGGACAAAGATGATAGTGAAGAATATTCCTTCCTATCGTGTGCTGTTGATGATGATACTGATGCTACCAATGATGATGAGGCTGAGAGCTCCACACGGCAGTGATTAGCTTTTCTCCGCAGTCTGCTAGTCTGATGCAGATATCAGGGAGACCCTCAAACTACTCTTATTGTATCTTGATATTTTGCAGTAAAGGCACTGGAATGTTTTTAATTGGGGGTGGCTTTAGGGAATATACTTTATTTGCACATTGATGCTTAACTTGTGCCCATGTGGGGCTTATTCTTTTGTATGGATATCGTATGCCCTTGCCGGGCTTTTATATGAATATTATGTGCCTTTGCCGGGCTTGTTCTACTATTATTTATCATGTGCCTTTGCAGGGCGTAGTGTGTGATTGATGATATAATTGTGGATTAGTTGCTTTTGTTATTCTATTTTTTTCTTTTTACTTATTTTTGTGTCTTTAGTAGTTTTTAGTTTATGTTATTTTTGTTCCTTTAGTATTAGTCGCTTTTATTATTCTATTTTATTTTATTTTATTTACTTATTTTCTTTAGTAGTTTTTAGATATTTTATTTTTATCCCTTTAGTTTTTATTCTATTTTCTTTAGTAGTTTTTAGATATTTTATTTTTATCCCTTTAGTTTTTATTCTATTTTCTTTAGTAGTTTTTAGTTTATATTATTTTAATCTTTTTAGTAGTAATATACTTTTCAATAAATTTCCTTGTGTTTTCTTTGTGCTACCGTTCTTTCCCGAGGAATATTTTTGTGTTGAATCGGGTGAGTTTTTCCTATGATGGATAGCGTGAAAACTTTCTTAAGGGAATTAGTCTTGTTTTGGTATGTAGAGACTTTTGGATTGTCTGGTACTAATAAAATTAGTCTCTTGTATGTGAAGTGTGAATTAAGAATACCCCTTCGAATTTTGGTTGTAACTTGAAAAAGTAAGTTGCATGGGGAAGAATAAGTTTTGTGGTAACTTTTTGGGCTTATTTTGTGACTCTTTACCCACTAGTTGGCATGATATTGCTCAAATTGTTCTTATTAAGAAGTAAAATTGATCTGTCCTGATTAGTTCATGTGCCATGTGTGTTAGTTTTTGTTAAAAATAATTCTTGTATTTACTTTTATCATCTAGAACTTGCCCGGCTGGTCTTTCAATGCTAATGTTAATTATGTTTGGTTGGAGGTATGACCTTAGGCATTCTTTGTGATCTTTAAAAAAGCCTCTTTAGCCTTTCGAGCCTACCATTACATAAATACTATTAATAGTTAACCCAATTTGAGCCTTTAACCTTTTCTTTGGCTACCTCATTAGAAACCTTTACCCTTTTGTGAAATAATTCCCTCATTTGAACTCGTCCCTCCTTGAATGTTAAGAATGAGGCTAAAAGCCTAAGTTGGGGTGTTGGTGTTAATTGGAAAATGGTGAAGATGTACATCATGTGTAGAAACATATACCTCAAAGTTGTTTATATGAAGATACTCAAGATCCAAAAGAAAATAGTTGTGTAAAAGAAATATGGAGTCTTGAAAAAATTATAGAGCTGCTTTAAGGAGGTTCTATGTTGGTAACTAGATGTCAATAAGGGCTATGTGGTTTAAAAAGAAGCAAAGTGCAAAAATAAAAGACAAATGTGAGTAGTGTTCAAGGAGGGTGTAGTCACTTGTATCCCAAATATTTATCCTACCCTTCCTTAAGCCGACATTACAAGATTAAAAAGTCCTTATGGGATCTCCAACCGAATGTTCTTGAATAGGCGGCGAATTAAAATAAGGGCAAGCTTATGGTATGATATTTTGTAACACTTGAAATTCTTTATCGAGAGTGAGTGTCTTTGTGCATTTGTCCTTTGTGTTGTTATTGTAAATATGGTGATTTTTTAACTTTCTTTGTTGTGAGGGCACATGGATTATAATGGATTGGTGACAGTGATAGATTCTGAATTGAGTAAATTGAGCATATGCAGTAGACTAGTACTTTTGAGTCACTACTTGAGGCTTGGTTGTTGTCACTTAATTATATTGAAACTCCATTGCATTCTTGAGATTTTTCTAAATGAGGTAGTTGTTTGGTTGAAGTTCACATGCTTGAGCATAATTATTAGTACCAACCAAAACCATAAGTGTTGTGCTTAATTGGGGAATGTGATTTGAAGATGATAGCGATGCTAGTTGAGCTTTAAATGTTAGAGCCTCATTGAATTTTTGGTTTTGATTTGCTTGAGGACAAGCAAAAGCTTTAAGTTGTGGGTGTTGATGAGTGGTGAGTTTACCACTCATCTTAGTCTCTTTTCTTTAGTTTTTGTGTCGTTTAATTATAAAATGAGGTGATTCATGGTTTGCATTGCTAGATTTTCAGGTACCATGAACCTTGAAGAGAGTTGAGATCAAATAAAGTGAAATTGTGCAAAAAGAGTAAAAGAAGTGAAAATATTTCCAGTGAAATCGCAACTGCGTTAAAAGGTCTGCATCTGCGGAATGAGACTTGCAGGATAGAAATCGCATCTTCTATTGATAAACCGCTTCTACGGTTGCTGTTCTATGCTTCAAGACTGCTTCTACGGTCGTGCTTTTGCGCTTGAAGACTGCTTCTGCGTCTTTTTGGCCGCTTCTGCAGAACAACCATTCTCCACCAATCATCGCTTCTGCGAGCATGCATCCACATCTGTGGAACCGCACCTACGAGGATTCTTCTGCAGGTGCGGCCAACGGGCTTCAGCTCTGGACAGATTTGGCAATTCATATTTTTCATATCCCAAACCCACAAATACACGACCTAGATTATTGGAAACACATCTTTTGGCTTATTTTCAGTCTCTTGTCTAGAGAACACAAGTTTTGGAGCTAGGGTTCTTGCACACACACTTGGGACTTGAAGATTTGAAGCTTTTGGTTGAGAATTTCATACCCATTTATGTTCATTTCTTCATTTCCATGCTTTTCATTGTATATCTAAGTGTGTAGTATATTTTCCAATACTTGAATCTTGTTTATGGAAATATTCTTATTTAAAGTGTGGATTAAATATTTTGTTGTGCTTGTGTATTGAACAATTATTTATTATGAAGTGAGTTATTATTTCTTTAATTATTCTTGTTCTTTAATGTTTCCAAAGGGATTAGCTAACCCTAGGACTCGTCCATTCACTTAGAATTAATTTTGGGAAAGATAATTTGGGGTTGGGAAAGATTAATTAACAAGAACTTGAGGCATTAACCCTCACTTTATAGATTCTGCCTAAAGATAGGATTGAACTACTTGTAGCCACATCGGGTGTCTTTAATCTCTTAATTGTTTTAGGGATAATTCAATTAGGAAGTCGTGTTAGTCTTCGGAAGAATTTAATATAGAATTATTACTCGAGGCTAATTAACATAAACTCGCTCATATTTATAAAATTGTGAAATACATCGGATAATTACTTGAGTGTAATTCCCAATGCATCCATGCTTGTAGCCATTGATCATTTTACTTGCTTTCTAGATTAGTTTATATTTTCGCAATTAGTTATAAATATTTTCTCAAAACCTTTCTAAGTATTTGGCTTAGCATAATAAGTGATAATTCTCTTACACGCCTAATCGCCTACATATTGTTCTATGTGGTATTCGACCCCGACTCATTATTGGGTAAATTATATTGCATGCGACAATGTCCATTTACTTTCTAGTAGTGGATTTGGACGTCATCTGCATGTAGCCTGATAAGGATGTCGATTTTGATATTGACCTGGTGTCGGGCACCTATCCTATTTCTATCCTACCATATCGTGTGGCACTAGTGGAGTTGAAGGAGATAAAGGAACAACTTCAGGAATTGCTCGATAAGGGTTTCATCCGGCCGAGTGTTTCACCTTGGTGTGCTTCATTTCTATTTGTGAATAAGAAGGATGGTACTATGCATATGTGTATTGATTATAGACAGTTGAACAAGGTTACAATGAAGAATAGGTACACACTACTGCGCATTGATGACTTGTTTGATTAGCTTCAGGGTTCTATAGTGTTCTCGAAGATTGATTGGAGGTCAGGGTATTATCAGCTAAAGATTCGAGATCCGGACATCCCGGAGACTGCTTTCAGGACTCAGTATGGTCACTACGAGTATTTAGTGATGTCATTTGGGCTGACTAATGCCCCAACAACATTTATGCACCTGATGAACAATGTATTCTAGCCATATATTGATTCATTCTTCATCGTATTCATTAACGACAGTTGTATTCTCGTAGCTGAGAGGATCATGAGCAGTATTTGAGGATCGTGCTACAGACCTTGAGGGAGAAAAAGTTGTATGCAAAATTCTCAAAGTGTGAGTTCTGGCTATTCTGTAGCATTTTTGGGTCATGTGGTGTCTAGTGAGGGGATCAAGGTAGATCCGAAGAAGATGGAGGCAGTTCAGAGTTGGCCCGGACCGTCTTCAGCTACTAAGATTCGGAGTTTCCTTGGTTTGGATGGATATTATCATCATTTCGTAGAGGGTTTCTCATCCATTGCTGCACCTTTGACTAGATTGACCCAGAAGGGTGCTCCTTTCAGATGGTCCGAGGAGTGTGAGATGAGCTTTAGGAAGCTCAAGACTGCATTGACTTCAGCCCTAGTGTTAATGTTGCCTACGGGTTCAGGGTCTTACATGGTGTATTGTGTTGTGTCGCGTATTGGGCTTGGCATGGTGTTGATGCAAGTTGGTAGGGTGATTGCCTGCGCATCTCGGTAGTTGGAGGTACAAAAGAAGAATTACACTATGCACGACTTAGAATTAGCAGCTATTGTTCATGCATTGAAGATTTGGAGGCACTATTTGTACGATGCTCCATGTGAGGTCTATACCGACCAACAAAATCTCCAACATCTATTCAAGCAGAAGGACCTTAAATTGCGGTAACAAAGTTGGTAAGAATTGTTGAACAACCATGATATCACTATTCTATATTATTCCGGGAAGGCCAATGTTGTGGTCGATGCCTTGAGTAGAAAGATTGAGAGTATGAACAGTTTGTCATATTTACCGACAGTAGAGAGGCCACTAGCCATGGATGTTTAGGAATTGACCAATAAGTTTGTGAGACTGGACGATTCATAGCCTAGCCGGGTTCTTGCTTGGGTGGTTTCTCGGTGTTCTTTGTATGAGCACGTTAGCATGACGACCCCCATTTTCTTGTGCTTAAGGATACAATGCAGCACGGCGATGCCAAGGAGGTTTCTATTGGTGATGATGGGGTGTTGCAGATGCAGGGCCGTTTTTGTGTGCCCAATGCAGATGGGTTGCATGCGTTTATCCTTGAGGAGGCCCATAGTTCGCGGTATTCCATTCATTCGGGTGCTGCCAAGATGTATTAGAATTTGATGCAGCACTATTGGTGGAGAAGAATGAAGAAAGATATACTAGAGTATGTGGCTCTGTTCTTAAACTATCAGCAGGTGAATTACGAGCATCAGAGGCCGGGAGGCTTGCTTCAGGATTTGAGATTCCCAAGGGGAAGTAGGAGCATAGTACCATGGATTTCATTGTTGATCTCCCACAGACTTTGAATAAATTTGACGCAGTATGGGTTATTATGGATAGGCTGATCAAGTAGGCACATTTCATTTCGGTGGTGACTACCTATTCTTCATAGCAGCCGGCTCAGATCTATATCCGAGAGATTGTTCGTCTCCACGGTGTGCCGGTGTCTATTATCTCCGATCAACGCATGCAGTTCCCATCACATCTTTGGAAAGCCGTGCAGCGTGATTTAGGCATACGGGTTGAGTTGAGTACAACATTTCACCCCCAGACAGACAGACAGTCCAAGCGCACCATTCAGATCCTAGAGGATATGCTACGCGCCTGTGTTATGGATTTTGAGGGTTCATGGAATCCGTTTCTACCACTTGCAGAGTTCGTATATGGAAGGCGTTGTAGTTCTCCAATTGGTTGGATTGAGCGGGGAGAAGCTAGGTTGTTGGGCACTAATTTGGTTCGGGATACCTTGAAGAAAGTCAAGTTGATTCAGGATCGGCTTCATATAGCCCAGCCTAGGCAAAAGAGTAATGCAGACAGGAAGGTTCGTGATGTAGCATTTATGGTGGGGGGAGGGTTTGGCTATAGGTTTCATCCATGGAGGGTGTGATGAGGTTCGTGAAGAAGGGCAAATTGAGACCTAGGTATATTGGTCCTTTTGTGATCCTTGAGAGAGTTGGTGAGGTGGCCTGCAGACTTGCATTGCCTCCTTGCTTATCGGTAGTTCAAACGGTGTTCCATGTTTCCATGCTACAGAAGTATTATGGTGATCCGTCCCGTGTATTAGATTTCATCTTAGTCCAATCGGACAAGGATTTGACTTATGTTGAGGAGCCGGTGGCCATCTTGGACAGGCAGGTCCGAAAGTTGAGATCAAAGAACATTGCTTCAGTGAAGGTTCAATGGAGGGGTCATTCGGTCGAGGAGGAGACCTTGGAGACCGAGCAAGACATGCAGAGTCGTTATCCTCAACTTTATCTCACTTAAGGTATGTCTCTATGCACGTTTGAGGTCGAACATTTATTTAAAGAGGGGGAAAATGTAACGACCCGACATGTCATTTTGCGTATTTGAGCCTTGTTTGATCTTTTGATGCTTCACACATGTTTATTTGTGGATTTATGTCTTGCGGGGTTGGTTAGTTCCATCCCAGGAAGGTTTCTGATTTGGACCCTTTGGTTCTTGGTTTAGAAGCCTAAGTTAAAAATGTTGACCGAAGTTTGACTTTTGTGAAAACAAGCCCAGAATGGTGTTTTGATGGCTCTGATAGGTTCTTATCATGATTTTGGACTTGGGCGTATGCCCGGACTTGAATCTGGAGGTCCCTAGGTTAATTTATCTTGTTTTACCAAATGTTGGCAATTTTTGAGGTTTAGAACTTTTTCCAAGTTTGACCGTATGTTGATGTTTTGGCTATCGGATTCAAAATTTGGTTTTAGGACTTGGAATAGGTTCG
>AWOL01S0330896.1:0-11768 GCA_000715115.1 Nicotiana otophora | reverse complement strand
CGGCCCTTAAAGATAATAAGGAAGGTTAGATAAAATGTACATTGGTGCTCGGAAAGTATGGCCTGGGTGCTAGTCATGACCCTCCAATTGGGTCGTGACACTTTTAATTAAAACAATTAGTTTTAAGATTTATAAAAAAATTGAATAAAAAAAGGAAAGTCAAGGACACACCGGTTGGAAATCCAATTGGGTTAGTGTATTAGCGTAGTTCTTTCAAAATTAAAGAGTAGGCCCATTTAGCCAATGTTAATAAAGATACTGAGAATCGATCCTAAAATGCTAAAAAATCCTACAAATGAAGGGCCACTGAGAATCGAACCAGCGCCCGACTACACTATTCGTGACGCCATGAACACCCTTTAACCGCTGGAATAAACCGACTAGTTGTGCGAAGGGTGTTCAAAACATATTATATCTCCATATAGAATAGTATTTACCTACATATTCGATATAATTTTCCAGTGAAGGGTGTTTGTCTGACCACCCTTGGTATAGTGTAGCTCTGCCAGTTCCTGTAATGGTATAAAATTGAGTTAGAAATTGCCAGAAAATACTTTTTAGCAATTCACCTTACCATCCTTTCTTAGCAAATCATCGAGGGACCAGGTTTTCACTTCAGCTTGATTAAACCCTACTCCAGTCGGTTTCTTTCAAAATGCTCTCTGCTCAGTGATTTAGTGAAGATATCTACTAACCGGGTTCTTTGCCATATTAAGAGCACTTGTGTTGTCAAACAAAAGTGGCACACAATCAGATAATACACTAAAGTCTTCTAGTTGTTTCTTAATCCACATCAACTAGGCATAACAGGAGGCAACTACCACTTATTCAGTTTCTGCAATAGAGAGAGCCGGAGTTTAGTTTTTTTATACCCCATGAAATCAAGCATGAGCATAGAAAAATGTGCCATTCCAGATGTACTCTTTCTATCCACCAGATAACCAGCATAATCAACATCAGCATACCCAATTAAGTCAAAAATTATCTCCTGAGGGATAATAGAGGATCAGGTCCTGTGTTCCTTTGAGATAACTCAGAATTCTCTTGGCAACTTTCAAATAAGATTCTTTAGGACTTGATTGGAATCAAGCACATAATCCAACACTAAATAAAATGTCAGGTCTGCTGGCTGCTAGGTATAAAAGTGATCCAATGATACCCCAATACATGGTTTCATTTACAGGGGAACCAGGTTCATCCATGTTTAGATGAGTGGCCGTAGCAATAGGAGTATCAACGGTCTTTGAGCTTTCCATCTCAAATCTTTTTAGAAGCTCCTTAATGTACTTCTGCTGACTTAAAATAGTTCCTTTAGAGGCTTGCTTTACTTGTAGCCCAAGGAAGAATTTTAGTTCCCCCACCATGCTCATCTCAAATTCACTTCCCATAAGCTTTGCAAACTCCTCACACATAATCATTTGTTGTACCAAAAATAATATCATCAGTATAGACTTGCACAATTAGCAAGTTCCTCCCTCGTTTCTTCAAAAAAGAGTATTGTCAGTTTTTTCTCTAGTGAAGCCATTCTCCAGAAAGAACCTAGACTGTCTTTCATACCAAGCACGAGGGGCCTGCTTCAATACATATAAAGCCTTGTCAAGCTTGAAGACATGTTCAGGATGTTCATGGCATTCAAAATCAAGTGGTTGTTTGACTAGGACTTCCTCTTTCAAATATCCATTAAGAAATGCACTCTTAATATCCATGTGGAACAATTTGAATTAAATATGAGATGCAAAAGCAATGAGAATTCTAACGGCTTCCATTCTTGAAACTATAGCAAAAGTTTCATCATAGTCAATTCCTTTTTCTTGATTATAGGCTTGGACCACCAGCCTGAATTTATTTCTCGTTGTATTGCCAAACTCATCAAGCTTGTTTTTGAACACCCACCTAGTTCCAATAATTGATCTATCTAAGGGTCGAGGAACCAGCTGCCACACTTTGTGACTCTCAAATTGATGGAGCTCCTCTTGCATAGCAGCAATCCAGCCATCATCTTTCAATGCTTCCTTGATATTGTTTGCGACTTAATTTGAGACAAGAAAGCTGAGAAAGTAAACATGTTTCTTGCCTTGGATCTAGTTTGAATATCGGAATCCAAAGAAGTGATTACATTGTAAAGAGGATGCGAGCTCTTGTACTTCCAGTTAGGCACTTGGGTTTTAGGATGAGAGGTACCAGGTTCCTCAATATGTGACCCATCATTGGCATCGTTGGAAGTATGAATATCACTTCTTTAGTCTGCATCCGGAATGCCTAATACAGCATCAACAACTCTATTGTCAGCTTCAGTTGATATGATAGAGGGACAAGGTTCCTCCAAATCAGTTGGAAGTTTTGATTCATCTTCTTCACTAGTTTCCTTGACTTGGCTCATTAGATCTGCCTTTCTGTTTGCCATATCAATAACCTCTCCAGGGACCTTTGAATAATCTCTATCTTGGTCATTCTTATCATGTGAATCTTTCCTACTTGAGTGGTGAGATTCATCAAAGATCACGTGTACACTTTCCTCTACACATTGATTCATTTTATTGTACACCTTGTATGCTTTGCTTTGTGAAGAGTAGCCAAGAAAGATTCCTTCATCACTTTTAGCATCAAAATTTCCCAATACTTCCTTACCATTATCGAGAATGAAACATTTTCATCCAAATGCTCTCAGGTAAGTTGGCTTTGGTTTTCCCCCATTAAGCAATTCATATGGAGTCTTGTTAAGCAGGGACCTGATCATACACATGTTAATCAAATAACAAGCAGTGTTCACTGCTTCAGCCCAAAAACTCTTTGGTACACCACTGTCAATCAACGTCGTTCTTGCCATATCTTCAAGAGTTCTATTGTTCCTCTCCATAATACCATTTTGTTGGGATGTTCTAGGAGCAACATAATTATGACTTATGCCATTTTCAGCACATAAGTCATCGAATTTTGCATTGTCAAACTCGGTGCCGTGATCAAATCTAATGCTCATAATATTATGGCCCATCTTCACTTGGATCTGCCTCACAAAAGCAGCGAAGACTAGAAAGGTTTCATCCTTGATTCTGAGCAATAAGGTCCATGTGAATCTGGAGCAGTCATCAACAACAACGAAGATGTACTTCTTTCCTTCTCTGCTAGGCATCCTTATATGTCCACACATATTTATATGAAGACGATCCAGTGTCCTTGAAGTGCTCACTTCCTTATTTGGCTTGAATGAGGACCTGGCTTACTTCCCTTTCACACATGGAACTTTGACTTTGGCAACCTACGAACCATGTCCTTCTTGATCAGTTTGTTCAATAGAGAAAAACGTGCATTCCCAATCTTCTGTGCCATAGTTCAACATCATCACCAACGACACTCAGGCATGCAATATCACCACCATTCAAAGAATCAAAGTCTGCAAGATAAATGTTTTTAAACCTCTTTCCAGTCAGAACTACTTCACTAGTTATAAGATTGGTGACAGTGCAGGACTTTGACAAGAACTCCACTTTGTTCCTGTCGCAGCTTTGAGAGACACTCAACACGCTATATTTTAAGTCGTTCACATAATACACATTTTCAATTGAGTGAGTGAGTGTTTTCCCAATCTTTCCAACTCCCAGAATATATCCTTTTTTCCATTTCCAAAGGACACACTCCCACCTTGCAGGGCCTTGAGTGAAAGGAAATCATCCATTCTTCCAGTCATTTGTTTAGAGAAGCCACTATCCACGTACCATTTTTGACTGCTTTCATTCACTACTGCCTGCATAAGAGAATCAGAGATTAGACATAGGAATCCAAACAAGTTTGGGTCCCTTGTAATAAGGGAAAGGGCGAATAAGACTTCTTTTTGTCGATGCAAGCATCACACATTTCTTTTTCAGAGATTCAGGTTCCCTAGCAGTAGATACTTTTTCAACAAAAACTTTCTTTTTTTGTTGGAATTGAATACTTGCTATGTGGTTCATATGGGGCCTTTTCTTTGTGGAACCCGATTCCTTGCATGTTTTTCCCATTACTTTTATACATGGAAGTGGTTGTATCAAAGGACCAGGAACACTTCAGAGATTTATCTAAATCATTTTTAACTTTGCTTAAATCTTCCTGAAGTTGTCTATTTCTTTCATGTTCAAGCTTAAGGTGTGCCTCACTTGCCACTTCCTTTCCTTTAGAGTAATTCATGTATTTTTTCGTTGAAGTTTTTAAGAGGATATTTTCTTTCTTTATTTCCTATATTGTTTCCTTTAGATCAACAACTACAACCAGCAAATCATCTCTCTCATGTTCTATCTCTCCAATTTCCTTAATTAAAGCATTTTTATTATTAATGAGATTGTGGTAAGCATCAATTAATCCATTAGCTAAAGACACCAGCTTATTTTGAGAGTAAGACTTTAAATTTCTTTGAACGTCTAGAAAGTTTATGTCATCGACATCATTATCTTCATCCTCATCAGATTTTGCCGTCAGTGCAAATATGGAATCATATTCTGCAGTTTCACTTTCAACAACCATTATGGAGGTGTCTCCTTGTTCATCATCACCCTCAGATTCACTAGAGGAATCTCCCCAGGAAGTCAGAGCTTGCTTCACAACATTATCAACGATATCTATTCTTTTGAACTTCCTGTCGGGAACTGGGTTCCTTTTAGCCATCTTGTTCGTGTTATTTTTGTAATGGTCCTGCTTGTGGAGAGGAAAATCTTTAATGAAATGTCCTGGCTTTCCGAACTTGTGACAACAATCATAACCTTTAGTGTTTCTGCTAGAGCTGCTCTTCTTAGCAATTCCTCCATTTTTATGAATCATTTTCTGAAATCTCCGTATAAGATAGGCCATGCCAGCGTCATCACCACTTGAGTTACTGTTGTCTGCCTTGAGAACCAGGTTCTTCTCATTTTTGACTTCTCTTCTTTCATGATCTTTCTTCTTTTTCATTTCTTAGGTTTTCAAATTTCCAATGAATTCGTCAATCGTCAGCTTCTACAGATCTTTGGCTTCTATGATAGTATTGACTTTGCTAACCAGGTAACACGCTGAGCATTCTTTTGACCAGTTTATTCCTTGGAATAATTTCTCCAGGGAGGGAAGCTCATTGATGATGGCGGTAAAGCGAGTACGTATTCATGAATGGACTCATCCTCCTTCATTTTGAAGAGTTCATACTTAGTAGTAAGCATGTCGATTTTTGACTACTTAACTTGAGCGGTTCTCTCATGTGCAGTTTGGAGAGCCTCCCTGATCTCCTTGACGGATTGATAAGCTGAGATGCGGTTGTACTCGTCTGGTCCAATGTCACAAACGAGGATCTTCTTTACCCTTAAATGTTTCTCAATGGCCTTACGATCAACATCATTATATTCTTTCATTGTCTTAGGAACTGTAATTGTTCCCTTGCCAATGGTCTTCATGGGGACAAAGGGTCCATCACAGATGACATCCGAGAGCTCTGAATCTTCTGCCATGATAAAATCATGCATTCTTGTCTTCCACCAGCCATAGTATTGGCCATTGAATCTTGGTAATCTTTAGGTTGATTGGTGTTCTTCAAAATTTGGTGGAAAAGCCATGTTCATCCTTTCTATGTGTTAGCCTTATAGAAAGAACCTGCTCTAATACCAATTGATATAAACTAAGAGTCCACCAAACTGTATAGAGAACCTAGTTCTCTATCAGTTCTTATAGAACACAACAATAAGTAAATAACACAACATAGTTACATGGAAAACTATCAGCTCACAGGATTAAAAACCACGACCTATACTGGTAGGATTTCAACTTCACTAACTGAGCAAACTTTAGATTACAACCTATTGTAATCTAGGAATTAAATTCTTAATCCGTCACCTACTCACAATAACTATATTGCGTGCCTCTTTGTAATAACTTTATTACAAAGCTAACCACTTGACTAACTCTAGTCAAAACAATCACACAGTTTATGGTTTGCAAGATGTCCTACGAAATACTTCTAAATATCTGAGTAGGACACAACAATACTAAAGGACACACGATGTAATCAATGCTGGGATTTGGTCCTTTATTATGTTGTTGTTTTGTTCTTCAATACCTTTGGGAGAATGAAGGCGGTTGCACACTTTCGAGTAAATGAATATTTAGGTTTGCAAGTGTGTGTAATCTCTTACCTCATGTTGGTAATATATAAGTGAGGTCATCAAAGATGATGCAAGGGAGTATCCGGTACACAACATGCTTCAACAGTGATGTTGTACTATTGCGTGTGCAGTGCAGCAGCCTTAACAGTTGTAAGAGTTGACTTGTACTGTAACCGAAGGAACTGATCTCTACTTGTTCCCTCTACTGTTCCCTTATCTGATTTCATTGAGACTTGTACCAGACATTTGACTTGTTGCTCTGAATGCGGAGAAACCAATTGTATCAGCTTCCCTATTTGGTTTGCTTATAAAGTTTGTTAAATCATCAAAACAAAAAACACAACTTGTCAGTATTTTAAAGAACTTAACACATACACGGATGCCATACAAAGGTATGAACTACATAAATTAACCTATTCAAATATTACTTGAAATTAGCAAATATTGTGAAAATATTAAAACGAGCTCTAGCTTGCTTATATTTATGCTCTTTCAAAATGCATCAATTTACCTTAGTCGTGTCTCAGCCTGCAGATGGGATATTAGCGAAAATGATCGGCTCCCAGTTATAGTCTTATAGAGCTCTTTTAGATCTGCATGTGGATTATGAAAAGGAATTATCTAGCAATGGAAGATTTTATGTGGTCTATTATGCGAAAGAAAGAGTATGTCTCAGCGACCCAACTATTTATCAAATTACTTTTTCCTTAATCAATTTCTCACTTTATTTTACATGACATTTAGTGATCATTTAGCTTGAAGCAATCAAACTACAATTTTCTAAAACTTGAATTCATACATTTTGTGTTCACAGATGAAAGAAATTGTGAGAAATTATAATGTTGAGGCGAATTGGTTTATTGAAGGATATATGCCACCTGTTTCTGAATACCTAAGCAATGCACTAGCAACTAGCACCTACTACTTGCTCACTATAACATCTTATTTGGGTATGATGTCTGCTACCGAGCATGATTTTGAGTGGTTATCAAAGAATCATATGATTCTTGAAGCTAATGTGACATTATGTCGAGTTATTAATGACATAGCAATATACGAGTTATGCGTTGTATCTCACACGGTATTTGATCATTATATGAGTTTTTTAAAACAAAGCGTTGCGTAGAAAAATACTGAAGACTAACCCTAAATCTATTTGGACTAGGTTGAGAAAAGTAGAGGTCAAATTGCAACAGGAATTGAATGCTACATGAGAGATTGTGATGTATCAATAGAAGAGGCAATGGAAAAATTCCATGAAATAGCTGAGATAGCATGGAAGGATGTTAATGAAGGTATTCTTAGGCCCACTCCCGTCTCTTTGAAAATTTTTAACGCGTATTCTTAATCTTATTCGCAATGTCACATATAAGGACAATCAAGATGGATACACTCATCTCAAGTAGGGATGGCAATGGGGCAGAGCAGGGGCGGGGCGGGTTTATTCTTATGCTGATGCGGGGCGGGGCAGGTTAAAATAATTTTTAAAATTTTTAAAGCGGGGCGGGTTGCGGGTTCAAAGCGGGGAAACTTTGAATTTTGTCTTTTCTGAAACAAAGCAATCACTTCAACTACAATTTCACATTCTTTTTTACTAGCACGAATGCTATTTTGATTTATAATTAACCAATTTGCATAAGTCTCAACAAAATGATATTACTTGAATCAAGATATCGTATTAGTAATAGAAAATGATAATAGGCTATTTATTTTGGAAGATCGGCGTAATACTCTCTCAGTTTTATGTTTATGTGATTCTATTAAAGTCTCCATTTTATAAACTAATAAAATGTCAAACTAGTTTGTTTTAAAAAAAAAATTAAAGAAAAAAGAAAAAAAACTTAAGCGGGGCGGGGCGGAGCGGGTTGAAAACTAAAACAATAACTATGCGGGGCGGGCTGAAAACTGAAAAAATAACTATGGGGCGGGACGGGTTGAAATTTTTGTGGATTTTGCCAAACCCACCCCGCATCCCGCTCTGTTCCCAGCCCACTGCAATCCCTACGGTATTCCCGAGAAAGTTTTAAAACCTCACATTATTGCCCTGCTTGTGGACTCCATTAAAATTTAAACAATAATGTTGCTTGTCTTGGAGCCAAAGAACTGCATTCTCCTTAATTGCAAGAATAATAATGCCGCCTTTTGTAATGGTGCAGTGCACTTCTTATCTCGGACTTCCTTAAAATCCTTGTAAGAAATAATATTACAAGTACTTTTTGTTCTTTATTTCAGTTTTTATTGCACATCTTAAGTTGAATGTTGTAAGAAATTCTACTCACTGACCACACCAAAAAACAACGAATAGAAATCCGAGAAAAAAGAGGTAAAAGATGACTATAATCTGTAGGAATATTACTCTAGACTTACTGCTTTTTCTCTTAAAGTTTCTTTCGCTCTTTTTCTTAAATCAAATAAAATTGTGTAGTTTCACGAATGCAAGTTTGAGCTGGGTCAGTTTTAATCTTGTCGTCTCACAAACCTAAAGAAGAAGAAAAAGAGCATTAAATCGCAATATTTGTAGCCCCCAACCCCAAACTTCTAATATGGATTTAACTTATATACGATGACACTGTGAAACTTATTACGAGCGATTGCCACCTAAGATTTAAACCTGTGACCTAAACATGGTCCAGTTCCTAGTTTGTCCTTAGGAACCCATAGTTAGCAAGAAAAGAAAATGGATACATTATACATTAGTTTGAATTGAATCCTTTTTGGCAGAAAAATATATAATGCAAATAGGGCAAAAACAAATTTTTTGTTTATGATGTAAACAACGATTCGAGTGTATTGATAAAGGGTGTTCAGAAAGTGTTATAAGTTGGACAGAATTGACAGTTTGTTTTGCACCAACTCCTTTCGCAATATTTTCCCTGCAGCTGATCTTGGTATAGCACTGATAAAATTGACTCTTCTGACTTTCTTGTATGGGGCTACTTGGCTAGAAACAAATTGTATGACTTGGTCTTCTGTGAGCCCAGAACCAGCTGTTCTTACAACATATGCCACTGGTAGTTGTCCTGCTTCCTCATCTTCTAGTCTGCTTAAAATTATTATGTTGTTAGATACAAAAGTCGGATATGATGAAAAGTGAGAGAGGGGTAGAGGAGTTGAAGTAACGCACGGGACAACTGCTGCATCAAGTATCTGATGGTGACTCAACAATATTGCTTCCAGTTCTGCTGGAGCTACCTGTATAAACCAGTTTCGGCATTTTTATCAAAAATACATAACTGCTTATTTATAAAATCACAGTACTTAAAAGTATTTTTCATCACTTGATACTTATCGCTAATTTTAATCAGATAAACAAAACCGCCTCACATTCTCTTTGACGCCAGGGGCGGAATTAGAGTAGCCGCATTGGGTTCATCTGAACCCATAATTTTATGATAGGTATGAACCCATAAGTTTGAAAAATATAATGAATTTAATGCTAAAAGTCTTAAAAGTTGAACCCATAAAGTTTAAATCCTGGATTCGTCTCTGTTTGACGCGTAGATAGTGAATGTAGAGATCATGTAAGTTTGCTCCTACCTGATAACCATTATGCTTGATGAGTTCCTTTATTCGATCAACGATGTACAGATACCCCTCGTCGTCAAAGTAACAAAGATCACCAGTTCGGAACCAGCCATCAGCAGTGATTGTAGCAGCAGTTGCTTCCTCATTTCCAAAATACTCTTTCATCACCCCTGGACCTTTTAGCCACAATTCACCTTCTTTAAATGGGGGCAACGCTTCCCCTGTCTCGTGATTAACCACCTTAGCGGAGAAGCTCGGGAATAACATCCCCACTGAGCATGGATGCGCCTTTGCCTCTTCATTGGTAACAAAAAATGTAGCCGCACCAGTTGTCTCAGTTAGACCGTAGCCTTGCTTGATCTCCACCCAAGGTAACTTCTCCCGGAACGCATCAGCTACCTGTTGAGACATAATATAATGAAGTAATAGAAAGTAGGTTAACTTAATGAAGTAATAGAAAGTAGGTTAACTTTCTCTGATGCCTTAAACTTTTAAATGAGATAGTCATACAAATCAACATGGTATCAAAAGCATGCAAGAAGTTCAGGTTCAAATCTCACCGTCATCTAAAAAACAAAAAATATTTTCACATGTTTGGCCATGAAAACAAATCAGGTTCACACGTGAAGGGACATGTTGAGACATAATAATATAATCAATTGGTAAAAAGAGTATTCTCTCTAACCGTTTAAAGATATGGTAGTACAATTCAACACTACCTCTTTGCTCAGTGGCGCAGCCCCTGAGGAAACCTTCCGCAACGATGATAAGTCATAACCACCTTTGTTATACTTAACTAGTCCAAGAATCACTGGTGGAACTGCTGGAATGTGACTGACTTTGTGTGTCTGAATTGCTTCCAACATAGCTTGGAAATCAAATTTTTGCATCAACACAGTTGTAACACCTGAACAAAATAATCCTAGACCGAAAAAGACTAGACTGTATACATGAAACATCGGTATGAAACAGAGGAAAATATCGTTCTGAGACGATGTTACATCGACGTAGAACTTGAGAAGTTTCATAATTGCTACGAAATTTGCATGCGTTAACACTACACCTTTGCTAACTCCAGTAGTTCCTGAAGAGTATAGTATTGCTGCTGTATCCGAAAGCGTTGGTCTGTCCTTTGGCAGTTCTAAAGGGTCACAATTCTCAATCAAATCCTCTACTGAAACTGAATTTTCGTCGTTTTTGGGTCGTGTTATGAGAAGAATAGGCACACCAGTAGGGACTAATTTATAGACTTCTTCTGGTGCAGAAATGGATAATTTTGCACGCGATAAACGTACTTGTTTTCCGATTTCTGATTCAGTGTTTAGAGGATTGGCTGGGGATAATATAGCACCAACTGAAAGAATAGCTAGACATATGGTTGGATACAAAAGTGAATTTGGTGATAAAACAAACACAACATCACCTTTTCTAACACCTACATGGTACAATCCTGTGGCAAGTGAAGCAATAGAGCGATGGAGTTGAGCATAGGTTAATTTTTGGTTATTTGCAGAGTCAATTAGTGCAATTTTTGACTCAGCTTGAGCTGGGGATGGAAATTGTGACAACACAAATTTGGCTGTGTCAAGATCAAGGTTATCACTAGGCATTTTGTGTTGTTCACTAAGTTGGAGGACTGAGTGATAGATTCCAGTCTTGGAATCATAGCCGTTTTTCTGATATGTGGATTGCTCTTCTTCGCCCGTGGAAGTCCATCCCTCTTCACCTGACATTTTCAGGAAAAATATGACGTAAGCTAACAATGTTTGGACTAACCTTGTATTTGTGCTAGTTTATGCAAATGTTGAGTGAAAATAAATAAGGTTTTGGTTTATAGCTTGAAAATCATCGTTTAATTTATGCTCGGACTCTGTCTGCTTGCTTTAGTCGGCAAATACTAAAGGACCAAGTCTTCATTCTTCGGAGCAATCGAATAAAACATAGTATATTATTTGGCCTGTCAATTGCTAGGATGGAATATATGAGACGAGACATTATGTCTGGTATGTAATATACAAATATATAAGGTTTATACCAAGAGTTTATATTTGTGCTCGGACAATGTAAAGAATTTTACACTATCAGATTAAATTAACCTACAGCAACAGGTAACTCTCCAACCTAATAGTAAAATATCAGCAGAGACGG
>AWOL01S0330880.1:0-10469 GCA_000715115.1 Nicotiana otophora | reverse complement strand
CAGGGAGAACTCCCGAGGAACCGTCTCGTAGTCTCAAAAGTAAATATACAGGGAGAACTCCTGAGGAACTGCCTCGTAGTCTTAAAAGTAAACACACATCTCAACCGATAAAATACCATAGTTAACACCAAGAATTTTATAGTTAAGACTGATAAAGAACAAGGAAAAACAGGAAATCAACTAGGCATGCTTCACAGAGTTCAAATAAGCAGTTAAAACATGTAGACATGCGATATTAGACTAAACAGGATAACTGCGCATATTGGGACAACTTAATTAAGAATGAAAAACACACTAATACTCATTTAAACGATATAACTCAAATTAAAGGAAACAAGTCGCTACTCAGTAAACTAAATCGGATATTTCAACAAATAGCCCGTGTACGTACTCGTCACCTCACGTACACGGCGCTCACATATCACAACAGTACCAAATCCTAAGCGGATCTCCCCCACACAAGGTTAGGCAAGCCACTTACCTCGAACCAAGCTCAATCAATCGATAACAATGCCTTTTCCACGAATATCCGACTCCGAATGGCCCAAATCTAGCCAAAATCAATTACCTATCATAAATATAACTATAAAAAACTAATCTAGTTAATGAAATTAAAGCTAAAGTGAAATATTAGAAAATCACCCCAAAAAGTCTCCCCGGACCCACGTCTCGGAATCGGGTAAAAGTCATAAAATACGAACACCCATTCACTTACGTAACCATACAAGAATTACTCGAATCTGACCTCAAATCGCCTTCAAAAACTCAAAATTATAGCCTATGAAGTTTCTAACATTATTCCCCAAATTTTCAACTCCAATCCCTAATTAGAAGATGAAAATAGCAATAGATTCATGAAATATAATCCAATCCGAGTTAGAACCACTTACCCCAACAATCTCCTTGAAGAAATCTCAAACAATCACTTCACACCGAGGTCTCAAACTCCCAAAATCGAAATGGAAAATCAACCATCGAAATCCTATTTCTTGCCCAGTAAACTTGCTTCTGCGAGCCTTCAACCGCACCTGCGGGAAAACCATCGCAGGTGCAAAAATGACTTAAATGGATGGGACTACATCTGCGAGCTTTAGGACGCACCTGCGAGCCCGCTCCTGCGGTTTGACTTCCGCATCTGCGACCCTTGCCCAGGCCGCCCATACCGCTCATGCGACCATCACTCCGCATCTGCGGATGCGCAGATGTGTCTCTCTTCTCGCACCTGTGCTCACAAACCTTCTTGACCAAAAGCGCACCTACGCCCTTCACTCCGCACGTACGATCCCGCACCTGTGGTCTCCCCACCGTATGTGCGAAAACACCAGAACTCGGATAGCTTTAGCAATTGCATAAGTTCAAAACTCAATCCGTTAAGCATCCGAAACATACCCGAGGCCCCCGAGACCTCAACCAAACATACCAACTAGTCCTAAATCACCATACGTACTTAGTCGAGCTCTCAAATCACATCAAACAATGCTAAAAATACGAATCACCCTCCATTTCAAACTTAATGAACTTTGAAACTTCAAACTTCTACAACCGATGCCGAAACCTATCAAATCACGTCCGATTGACCTCAAAATATTTACACAAGTCATATTCGACATTAGGGACCTACTTCAACTTTCGGAATTAGATTCTGACCCTGATATCAAAAAGTCCACTACCGGTCAAAATCTCCAAAACATTCGACTTTCGCCATTTCAAGCCTAAATTAGCTACAGACCTCCAAAACACAATCCGAACTTGCCTCTAAGTCCAAAATTACCCAACGGAGCTAACGGAACCGACATAACTCCATTCTAGAGTCATCTTCATACAGTTTCGACTACGGATAAAATTCTAAGACTTAAGCTTCCGTTTTAGGGACTAAGTGTCCCAAATCACTATGAAACCAAAACCAAGACCTCCCGGCAAGTCACATAAGCGGAAAAGATACGAGGGAAGCAGTTAATAAGGGATTAGGGCTATTACTCTCAAAACGACTGACCAGATCGTGACATCTGGTTTTTGGTACATGGATTGTTCTTCGCGATGGAGGATTAGTAGATGTGATCGCGTAAAGGGAAATATGGAGCTGGGCTGTTTCTTATTTGCGGTCGCGATTGGTCAGACGCGGTCGCGATTGGTCAAATGCGATCGCGTAGCTTGGTGTTGAAGACTGTACGGGTTCGCGTAGTGGATGTTGAGTTTGCATAGGGCTGAGTTGAGAGCGGGAGTTGGAAGCTTCTTCAATGCGTTCGCATAATATTGGACGCATTCGCAAAGCTTGGTCGTCTGCGTGCTTCACGTTCGCATGAGTACATTTCCGATCGCATAGTTTATTGTTAGGAGGTAGTATGGTTTGTTCTTCACATTAGCGGGGTTTTGTTTACGATCGCATAAGATATTTTCTGGGCAGTGGAATTTGCTTCTTCGCGATTGCGATGGTATTTCTGCAATCACGGTTCATTAATTCGCCCAGTGATTATAAAGTTCTCTATTTCGGAGGTTTCGACCATTTTTGCATTTTTGGAGCTATGGAGCTTGGATTGAGGCAATTCTTGAACCAATTTTTACGATTTGGATTGGGGTAAGTGTTCTCTACTCATTTTAGATTTTATATCATGAATCTATCTTCGTTTTCGGCATTTGATTGAGGGTTCGAAAAGAGAAATTGGTTTTTTTGGCTAAAGTTTCATAGAGCGAATTCTTGAGTTTTGAACATCGATCCGAAGTCGGATTGGAGCAAAACTAGTATGATTAGACTCGTAATTGAATGGGTTGTCAGATTTTGTGAGTTTTATTGGGTTCCGAGGCGCGAGCCTGGGTTTTACGTTTTTGGCCGATTTTGAGCTTTTGATTAAAGATTCGATCTTTATCGATTGGGTTTGCTTCCTTTGGCATTATTTGACGTATTTGAGTTTCTTTTGGCTAGTTTCGAGCCGTTCGGAGGTCGGTACGTGCGAGATGGAAATCGCTTGGCTTGCTCGGTATTGGATTTGGCTTGTTCAAGGTAAGTACAACTTCTAAACTTGGTGTTGAGGGTATGAACCCTCAATGTACGTATTATGTATTTGGTGTTGAGGTGACACACATGTTAGGTGATGGGCGTGTGGGCGTGCACCGTATGAATTGTGACTCCGTTATTTTTGTAGTACTATGTAGTTACCTGACCTTATCTGTAACCATGAAATATCTACGTACTAGAGCTATTGAGTTGTGATACATATTAGAAACCATGTCTAGACTATGTGCTTATTCTATTTAGACCCATTGTGGTCATTTCTGCTGTTGAGTTATTTGCTTACATTGAAATTACATACTCAGTCATGCTCATTCATATGTATATCATATCTCAGTCTCTGTTACCATTTATTGATACATCACATTATTATTTTTTGGCGCATTTTTTATGACATTGTGAGCCCGAGATACTGGAGGGATTGATGACTGAGCGAGGCTGAGGGCCTGATTGTGAGGTTATTGATAGGATTGGGCTACACGCCGCAACAAGTATTATTGATTTATGATTGAAGCGGGCTGCACGCCGCATTAGATGTTATTGATTTATGCCATGATTGGCTTATTATAACGCTTGGGCTGAAGGAGCCCCTCCGGAGTTTGCACACACCCCCAGTAAGCGCATGTACCTACTGAGTGCGAGTGTCGAGTGATCGCGGGCCCAAAGTGAAGGGGTACGTGTAAACGTACGAAAGCCCCTTCTTGGGAAATGTTACCCACTCTGCTAGATCGGGAGCGATGCTGTTCAAATCATGGCAACAACAGTCTTCCTTCACAACAAGGGTACTAGAAAGAAGAATGGAAGAAAGGTATACACCAACAACCCATGTGCCAGAGTTAGGAGAAGGGAACTTCTCTTCGAAATCTTTAGTCGTAGTTGTGAGCACCTAATTTTTGACCATATTAAACTCTTTTTGACCATATTTAACTCTTTTCATCACTTTTTAGCATTTAAATATCTTTTAAGTTTAATCTTGATATTTTAGCTTTATTTCACATTTATAGGTTTTATTTAAGAAAATTAAAAATTACAAAAAATTATATGTTCTTGATTTTAAAATATTTAGCTGGTATTTTTATTTTACACTCTTAAAAGAAAAGAAAAAATATTAATTAAAGCAAGAGTCAATGAGTCATTTTCATGTGGCAAGATTCTTCCTTATATTTTGTAACAAACTTAGATGCTCTCCCTCAAAACTCACATGAACATATACATTTTTTTTCCTTGGCCACCCATTAATCCTTATACCTACACCTATATATCTTCGACACACAACACACAAAGGAGGAGTTTTTCTGCACAAAAACGGGAGGGGGCAAAACAGAGACGGAAAAATACAGAGAGGGGATGAATGGACAGTGAGAGACAACACTTTAGAATGGAGGATTCCACTGATTTTCTCACTATTAACACCATAGAACAAAGGGCCTCCAAGGTCGTTCTTAAAGTTTGAAATCAATTCGAGGCTGAGCAACAAAAATGCGATTTGGTTGAGAGATCCGAGTTTTGAAAAATCTGGTAGTCGAGTTCATATATGAGGTCGCAGGTTCGTTGGTTCCGTCGGATGTTCGCGGTTTCTGTCGCTGATTTGGAGTATTCTAAGTCGAGTTAGCGACATCAGATTCATTTGTAACTGTTGGATTATTCTCTTGTTTAATAAAGAAGACTCGCACCAGAGGTTCCTACTCTTATCCCTCTCTTATTTCAAGTTTAACTCCATGCGTTGTTATGTGATATTAAGCATGATATTGGCCCATTGTCTTCTAATTCTTCTGGGTTAA
The DNA here is from genome assembly GCA_000715115.1 of Nicotiana otophora. Classification (NCBI taxonomy): domain Eukaryota; kingdom Viridiplantae; phylum Streptophyta; class Magnoliopsida; order Solanales; family Solanaceae; genus Nicotiana; species Nicotiana otophora. The sequence goes on along the minus strand of AWOL01S0330880.1, from coordinate 5,681 downwards.
AGTTCTTGATGAAGTCATTAGAAATTTGGAGTATTATACAAAGTTATAAAATCTGTTTTCCATATGAGTTTTAATTTATAAGAAATTTCAAGATTTGCTTTAGGTGAAACTTTGGTCAAGGATATCTTGATTCATTTAGTTCTGACCATTTTCCTTCATAGTTTTTTTTTTATCTCTATGGAAATTTAATTTGGTTCCTAATATTGCTAAAATTGTTTTCTCACTGCCAAAGGGAATGATAAGTAGTATATTGAATTTTTTTCATAAATTGGATATGAGAATTCACATGGTTTAGAGCGTAGGTATTTGTGTGTTTTCTTTTAATCTTTTCCCTTTTTCTTAAAAGATTAGTGAATAGACAAATTGGGCCAATAAGCTGAAATGTTGTCAAGCCCAATCCCTTGAATAAATATCCATATGCTGGCCCAGTTGTATCTAATAAATAAAATTCGTTGCCCCCTAACCAAATACAAATCATGGATATGTTAGTATGCTTTTACGCACACTCTTAATTAATCAAATCATCATGATTATGTATACGTTCGCGTGACACGATTACGATTTAAAAAATGAATATTCGTAGAAATGCTTTTTAGGCGCGTATTTAATCTACTATCGTAATTATGTACACGTTCGCGTGACATGATTATGATTTTCACAAATAAATCAAAGTACGCGTCCGCGAGATTTTGGCCGAACAATCCTAACAACTAATAAAGCGTGATAAATTATGTACACGTACGCGTGGCATGAGTTTTAGCGCGCAGAATAAAACGGGTTAACACATATGTGATCCGTTTCAAAGATAAATCCATAAAAAGGCATAACTAAAAGCGGTAAAAAGGTAAAAGTACATAGGTTCTAAAATGAGTAATTAAACAATCTAATTAAGCCAGGTATGATTAAAGTGACCATGCTAAAATCACATAACCCGGGAATGCCTAACACCTTCTCGCGAATTAACATAATTCCTTACCCGATCTTCTAGTTTCGCAGATTTTAAATAAAGTCAAATTTCCTCGATTTGGGATTTAAAATAAACCGGTGACTTGAGACACCATAAAATTATCCCAAGTGGCAACTCTAATCAATTAAATAATCTCATTTCGAATAATGTCGCTTTAATTGGATAAACTCCCTATCCACTCGGAAAAAAGGAGGTGTGACAGTAGTAAGCTTTTTGGGGATAATGGTGCTCATCGTAGGAGGAGCAACATCATCAGTGCTTTTATTTGTTCTTTGAGGAACTAGAGTTTCTTGAAGAGGAGGCCATAATTAATAGAAGGAAGTAAGGGTTTCTCGGAAGGAGGTTAAAAGTAAGAGTGAGTTAAGTAAAGAAAGTTTGAGAAAGTTCGAAAAATTATGAAGTGTAAGAGAAGAAGATTGAAGCGTATAAGTAAAGGAATATGCGGCTAAAATCGTGGCAATGATTACCTCGGGAACCGGCGAAAGTATTCCTGAATCGTGAGATGACGCGTGTTCGGGGCATTAAATGCGGAGAGACGTGTGTCTAATCATCTCGATTTCAATGCTAAGTCTTGCATTTTATTTAATCTATTTATCATTTTGGGATCAAATCGATTCGCGTGTCTATAAACCACGTATAAATTTAATTTTACTATTTTACGGGTAAACAAATATATCTATTAGGAATAGACACGCCTATTCAAAAATACACTTCCAATAGTCACTTTAATTAAATTAACACTTCCTTCTCTCCTATATAAATCATTAACTATTCCAGCAAGAATACCTTAGAAGGCATTTCTATGTGTTGTAATATTTCTGACAATGTTTAAGTTTTTAATATAAGTATATCTTATTCTATAAATAAAAAAAAAAAGTTATTAAGTCGCAGCATGAAAAGAGTAACACGAGTACTATAGCCGGTTTCATGACCAGGCTTTTGAGAGGTTAAAAAAGTTGTTACACTATTATTGCATTATAACTTGTTAGCTAGTAATTTGGTCTTTTAAGTTACTAATCCATTTTCTACTAATTACCTTTTTAAGTGACATAATAGAGTAGGACGTAGTAATTTGTTTTTCTTCTACATTTAAGTTATTTTGAGTTTAATACTTATACTGAAAACTAATTAAGACGTCTTACTCGGCAAAAGTTGTAGCCTTATGTTTACACCGTCTGCCACCGATCAATATACTAGCTACCAGCAGACTACTCCCAGCAGCGCCAAAACTACAAACCATCTTCCTATAATTAATTAGGATGACATCCTCTTATATTGTATTTTCACTACAATGTAGGCCCTTTTCTTTCCTTAGCATGGGCTTGTCTAAGTCAATTCAAACAAGTAATTGCCCCACACTATCCATAAATTGAGGCACCACTTTTTACAAGTTCTTCACTGCACTTTTCTTATTATACTCTCTATATTCAATAACTAAATATATATATAGCTCAAATTAATTTCTCAAGACCTTGTGAAGATGAAGACTTCTACTTTTCTTGCAATGTTCTTGGTCTTAACGTTGGTTCTCCAAGGGGAATTTCAGGCGAGCGAGGCAGTGACATGCAGTGCCTCGCAGCTAAGTGAGTGTGTGGGGGCAGTGACGTCGTCACAGGCACCATCTTCGGCATGTTGCAGCAAAATGAGGGAGCAACAGCCTTGTCTGTGTGGGTACATGAAGGATCCCAGCCTGAGACAATATGTCAATAGTCCTAATGCTAGAAGGGTTGCTAAGGCCTGTGGAGTTGCCGTTCCCAATTGTTAAAATACTTATGTGTGCAAAAGTAAAAGCCTTTATTAATTACTGTTGCTTGTACTAAGGGAATTATAAGCCTATGTTGTTGCCCCTTTTACCTAAATAAAAAAGGTTGTGATGCTACTGGATGCTGTTATGACAACCCTTCATTTTCATGTTCTTTCACTCCTTATTTGTACGTAAATATGCTTTGTGTTTAACTAGTTTGTTCAATGGTTTCATAGGTGTAGCATTACCAAAAAAAAAAATGGAATTACCAACATATTTTACAAACCATAATTTTCGTTGATAAATTACTGACGGATAATCAACGAATTAGAAAAAAATCTTTTTACCAAAAATTTAATAGAGGATTACAAACTTTTTTTTTCTAATCAAACTTTACCAACTGATGAATTCCATTTGTAAGTATCCCGGGTAAAATGTAACAATGTAATTTAGCAACGATGCCAGCGGATTAATTACCAACAAAAAAATTACCACATATAAAACACATCCCCATTGGTAAATATTGCGAAGAAAGTTGAATCATTTTTTTGTATTCTCCAATATTCCTTGGTATGGGTTACCAAGAGAACTCATTTTGTAAATATTGCGGAAAAAAAGATCTTCACATACTCCAACGTTTATAGGTACGAATTATTAAAAATAGAACTCATTTGAATGCGCAAATGAAATCGGTTGGTAAATTTGGCAACGGATTCCATAATCCCATTAGTTAACTTCTGTCAGTTGATTCGTCTCCATAGGGAAATTACCATTTACCAATTGATTGACAATCTGTTGGCAAAATTGCGCGTGTATCTGTTCTGTTGGTAAATTTGCAAAAGAATTTCATGCTCCTTGATAATTAATCTAACAGAATTGCAAAAAAATAATAATAAATAAATACATACTAACACAATTGCTAGCATATCCCCAAAATATGAAACCTTAAGTCAAAACCAGACAATGAAGAAAAATGTAAACCTCAATTTGCCGGAACAGTTGATAGATAATATGCTAGCTAGATGCTTTGAAATTTGTACACTGCTATATATGCCATTATGAAATTTCAATTGGTTTCTGGTATAAGATATATATAGAATGAAAAAGAAAATAATGAAGTCGCTAATTAAGAAGTATGGCTGATTAAACTTGTCTTTAAATCTTGTATAATTTCATCACAAGTTGATCTGCATTGCTTGGGTAACAGACAAGTCGTCGCTAATTGTGGTAACTTGTCCAAGATGAGTTCCCCATCTAAAGCCAATACTCTGCACATTCATTGAATCTTAAACAGATCAGCAGACAAAAACCAATGCATGTATACTTGTCAGCATTGCACATTTACATATATATATATATATATATGCGGATCAGAAATTAAAGGTGGCGGGTGCCACATTTTCTTTAATGTACACCTTATTTTGACTATGAAGTTTTTTAGAAACATATATTCTGTTCGGTTCGATTTCTTTCGAATTTATTAAGTCAACTTAATAGGTTTTTGATATGCAAATATGAAAATTACCTCTTTTATACTAAGAAACAAATAGAGTCAACATTTTCAACAAACAATCATCTCTATTATTAACAATACAAGTTAAAACAATATTTTCGCTAAGGGAATGTTTTCCTATATATCAAAAATAAATATTCACAAGTAAAATTAATATTAATATTTTTTATTTAGAGAATCACGTCCTCTCTATTAAACTTGCACAAGTAAAATAACATCTTCGATGAGAGAATTACACCAATTTAGAATAAGAATAATAGAAAAAGCATCTCTAATAGCTATTATATGCTACATAAGTAAATGTAAAACTAGATAAACTACAAGTTCCAAAAATTAAATTCATAAATTTCATGTTTTTCTCTATGCAATGCGTACCGAATTTTCATTATAATTTAGAAGTAAAAAGATTTAAACTCAGATACAATCATAGAAAAGTACAAAATTTTATGATATAATAAACAAAAGAAATTTATAAAAAATATATTTGATCTCAATCCAAAATTCTTATTGGGACCCAAGTTTTTATGTTTTGGAAGAAGAAAACTCACATATATGAGATTAAGAACAATAATTATATTTACATGTCGAATGTTTACACCAAATCATGTCAATATATCATGGTTAAGTGATAAATTAATGTGAGAATGTATATTAATTAACTATAGTTTAGTGTTAACCATATTTGTGAATACATGTGTCATGTATTTATTGGTGTGCGAGTAAGTATTTATCTCGGAATATGAGCCTTACACGCAGGAAAAGCTTGCAAAACGTATTTCCAGCCATGACACATTTGTCTAGTTTGAGACTACGGGTGGCAGGATTAAATATTTAACCTTATTTAAAAGAAATTTAACATATGTATATATAATTTTTGCCAATCTAGCGAGTGTCATACCACCCCCAACTTAAGGGGTGGATCCTATATATATATATATAATTTTTCAAAAGTTTATTTATATAATATATAAATATTATACGAAGAAAAGATTTTGAGATCGTACGTCTAGACTTGCTGGCGAGCATGTAGATCCGACCATGCCTAGTCACTCCCCGTTACAAAAGGAAATTACGGATGAGACTCTCCATTTTTCAGTGTCTCTATTTCCTCAAGTTACTTCTTGAATCGGAGACACATGTCAAATTTAAAATAAAAGGCTAAGATTTAATTGACTAAAACAAGAGCCCTAATCATGGTTAGAATCATTAATTTCTTCCATATTTTTGCTCCTAAATTTTTTTGCAGCCCCACAATTCTAGTTCCAAAGTTATCTCTTTCCTAAATATGTTACAAACTTTTCTCTTCTTCCTGTAGTAGTTTAGACCATTAATTTGACCCACATAAATTAGTAGTAGTGCAAAAAATTAGTTCCATGCACATCAAGATTTTCCTCCTGATGTTTGGCATATTTCGATATGTGTTGATGTTACTTTGCCCATGCTTTAACCGCTTTTTG
>AWOL01S0330863.1:0-14171 GCA_000715115.1 Nicotiana otophora | reverse complement strand
ATATATATATATACGGGATGGAATATCCCTGGGCTGGATTGGCTCTAAACAGTACCGAGTGACCGAATGATTAGTGACTAGTAGTACATGAGGTCTTTCCACTGAGATGTTATACTCCTCATATCATGCAGTATTGATCTATTTTACTTGTACTAGGTTTAACTGTTGAACTTGAAAGCATGGCTGCATTTCTGTACCATTATTTATATACTAGATTGTACCTGCGGAGCTCGTTACTACTTTCAGCCCAAAGGTTAGTCTTGTTACTTATTGAGTTGGTTGTACTCATACTACACTCTGCACCTCGTATTCCAGGTGCTTTCGGACACAACGACTATTAGATCTCAGAGTGCTATCAGTTGGAGACTATCAACCTTGACTCTCTCTTTCCTTCAGTTATTGTATTGTTCTATACTTTCAGACAATGTTTTTATCAGTCAGACTTTATATTCATATTAGATGCTCATGTACTTAGTGATACCGGATTTTTGGAGTGTTTATATTTGTATTTGTGATATTTTTTCCGCTTAAGTTAAATATTATATTTTCAAATTTAGAAGATATAGTGGTTTATTGAGATTGTCGGTTTGCCTAGTATTGAGATATGCGCCATCACGACAGGTGAGATTTTGGGTCGTGACAAGTTGGTATCAGAGCCTAGGTTACATAGGTCTCAAGAGTCATGAGCAAGTATCTAGTAGAGTCTTGCGGATTGGTATGATGATGTCCATACTTAACTTCGAGAGGCTACAGAGAATTTTAAGATAAACTTCCCATCTTTCCCTCCTTATGGAATGTGATGACCCGATAGGTCATATTATATTTTAGAACCTAATTCTGTGATCCGAAGCCTTAAAAATCATGTTTTAGCCTTTCTCAATTTGTGTGCGCAGACCGGACGTCTTTCCGAAAAGCTTTTATGTTAAAAACTAAGAAAAATAAGAATTTTTGCTTTAAAATGCATTTAAGTTGACTTCGGTCAATATTTTGAGAAAACGGACCCGGATTCATATTTTAACAGCCCCGGTGGATCCGTATCGTAATTTAGGACCTGGGCATATGCCCGGAATTGAATTCGGAGGTCCCTAGCTCGAGTTATGAATTTTTGTTGAAAATTGAATCTGAAAGTTTTAATAGTTTTTAAGAATTGACTGATGCTTGGTCTTGTTGATACTGGGTCCGTATTTTGGTTTTGGTTCCCGGTAATGATCCACTATAATATTTATGACTTATCTATCGAATTTGGTGAGAAACAGAGTTGATTTGACGTGATTCAGACGTTCGCTTGTGAAAATAGAAGTTTTAAAGTCTTCTTGAAAATTTCCTTTGATTTGGTGTCCGATTCGTAGTCCTGGGCATTATTTTCGTATTTTGATCGCGTGAGCGATTTCGTATGATGTTTTAGGACTTGTGTGTATGTTTGGTTTGGAGCCCTGAGGGCTCGGATGAGTTTCGGATAGGCTACGTGTGTTTTGAATCTTAGAAAATCTAGTATTTTGCTGCAGGTGGTGTTCTGGTACGTTGTGCTTCGCGATCGCGAAGCCATTCTCGTGATCGCGATAAGTAAACTGGGATGGGAAGGTTTTCTTCTTCGCGAACGCAAAGGCTGAGTCGCGAACGCGGAGCGATGGGGGCCTTACCCTTCGTGAACGCGACCAGCTCATCGCGAATGCGTAACTTTAGGGACCTGGGGGAAGGGTCAGTCATTCTTCTACGCGAACACGAGCATTGGCTCGCAAACGTGAAGGCTAGGGGGGAGCAGCCTTCGCGAACGCAAAGGAGGACTCACAAACGCGAAAGAGGACTCGCGAATGTGAAAGCCACTTGGGTTGCTGCACATCACGAACGTGGCAGGCCCTTCGCGAACGCGAAGAAGGCCTGACTCCCAGACATTAAAAGAGAACCAAAACGAGATTTTACCCATTTTTCATAAGCTCTCCATTAGAGCTCGGCCTAGGTGCGATTTTGAAGAGAAAACTCAATACCAATTCATAGGTTTGTACTTTTTAACTCATTTTCTTCCATTTCTAACATCACCCATTAAATTCCTAGCTCTAATCTTTGTTCTTTCATGATAGAAAACTAGGGATTTAAGAAGGATTGGGGATTTTTGCAAATTGGGGATTTAGACCTCAATTTGGGGTCGGATTCCAAAATTAATTACATAATCGGGCTCGGAGGTAAATGGGTGAATAAATTTTGGTCCGAACCTCGAGTTGTGACAAAGCGGGCCCGAGGTCGATTTTTGACTTTTTGGGAAAAAGTTTGGGAAATCTAAATTTATGCATTGTAATTGATTTCTTTAGCAATATTTGATATTATTGAGTCGTTTGTGGATAGATATGAGGGGTTTGAAGGTGGATTCTAGAGGGAAAACGATAATTGAGTATTGAGTGGCCTTTGGAGCGAGGTAAGTATCGTGGTTAACCTTGACTTGAGGGAATAAGACTTGTTTGTCTATTTGCTACATATTTAAATGTTGGGGAACAATGTATATATGAGGTGACGAGTACTTATGTGTTGTAGTCGGGTTAAAGCATGCAGGCGGGGCTTGATTTTCTTGCAATTATAGCTTTCTTTGTTCATGTTATCTATGTTTAGACTAGTATTATTAAATTGATCATTCTTATCATGTTTACGGATCTTTTAGTGATAATTGAGTATTGATTCCGAAGTTGAGGTTGATATTATGGAACCAAATGTTGAAGTAAGGCCTGTACTTGTTATTCTATCTCCTTGTTGTTATTTGTTTATTGCATTATGGTTAGAAAAAGTGTTAATGCACGAAGGGTGATGCCGTGCCATATTGTGAGTGTTAATGTATGAAGGGTAATGTCGTGCCATATTGTGAGTGTTAATGCACGAAGGGTGATGTCGTGCCACATTGTGAGTGTTAATGCACGAAGGGTGATGTCGTGCCATGTTATGAGAGTTAATGCACGAAGGATAATGTCGTGCCATTTCTATTGATTTTTATGGTGAGGTTGAGAGTAAAAGCACGAAGGGTGATGCCGTGCATTTTCCTTTACCGTGATTACATGTTCTTATTAGTTTATAGTATATTGACTGTTCAAGTTACCATTCTGCTGTAGTTCTCTATCTCGTATTCCCCTCAGCATGCCCCCCCTCCCAATAGTACATGTTTAGCTGTTATTTGTACATATACTGTTAAATTGCACATGGTTGTTATGTATGTGTCTTGTCATAGCCTCGTCACTACTTCGTCAAGGTTAGGCTCAACACTTACCAGTACATGGGGTCGGTTGTACTAATACTGCACTCTGCACTTCCTGTGCAAATTTTGGTATTGGCCCCAACTGATCGAGAGGCGTAGCAGCTCAGACTGATTCATCGGAGACTCAAGGTAGATCTGTTGTCATTCGCAGACCTTGAAGTCCCCGTCTATCTTTTCAGTTTTTTTTTAATTGTTTCTTTTGTTGAAACAGTTGTATTTCTTTCAGACTTTTACTTGTAGTAAATCTTAGAAGTTCGTGAATTGTGACTTTAGATTCGGGTGGCAGTAATTAATAAAGTTTTTATATTATTCCGCACTCACTGTATTTCATTTTAGCTTATTTGCTGTTATTTACTGAATTGAATAAGGATTGGCTTAATAATTCTCTAACGTCGGCTTACCTAGCAAGTGGAATGTTAGGCGCCATTATGGTCCCAGCGGTGGGAATTCTGGGTCGTGACAAGTTGGTATCAGAACACTAGGTTGCCTAGGTCTCACAATTCATGAGCATGCTTAGTAGAGTATGGAAGATCGGTACGGACATGTCTATGCTTATCTTCTAGAGGCTATGAAGTTTAGGAACTATTTCACTTCTATTCTTCTCTGTCGTGCAATTTTATTCTATCATTGCTGATTAAACTCTTCTATTCTTGTCCTTCTACATATGGCAAGAACAAGTACCGCATCTTCAGCTGAGCAGCAGCCAGAGCCTCCAGTGGCAGCTCCTACGAGGGGCAGAGGTCGAGGCCGAGGTTTTGCCAGAGGTTGAGGCAGGGGCAGAGCTCAGCCCAGAGCTTGAGCAGCAGCACCAGCGGTGAAGCCTCAGGTAGAGTTTGATGAGGAGGTTCCAGCCTAGGCTGTGCATGTCGGACCAGCTCAGGTCCCGGAGGGGTTCATTGCCACCCAGTGCTTCAGGACGCTTTGGTCCGTTTTGGTGGGCCTTATGGAGAGTGTGGCCGAGACTGGCACATTTCCCATGGCACCAGCCATCTCTCAGGCTGGAGGAGGAGCCCAGACTCCCGCTATTCACACTCCGGAGCAGATGGTTCCCCAGTATCAGACTCCAACCGGTTGTTGCGGCACAGACCGGTGATGGGTCAGTTATATCTTCTGAGGCTTTATGGAGATTGGACAGGTTTACCAAGCTCTTTACAGTTCACTTCAGTGGTGCTTCTTCAGAGGATCCCTAGGAGTATCTTGACAGCTGTCATGAGGTGCTACAGAACATGGGTATAGTGGAGACCAATAGGGTCGATTTTGCTGCATTTCAGATGACTGGTTCCGCCAAGAAATGGTGGAGAGATTATTTGTTGACCAGAACAGTTGGATCGCCTGCTCTTACTTAGGACCAGTTCTCTCAGCTCTTTCTAGAGAAGTTTCTCCCTATCACACTGAGAGAAAAGCATCGTCGTCAGTTCGAGCATCTCCAGCAGGGCAGTATGACTGTTACCCAGTATGAGACCCGTTTTGTGGATTTGACCTGTCATGCTCTTCTTCTACTTCCCACTGAGAGAGAGAGAGGGTGAGGAGGTTTATTGACAGACTTGCTCAGCCCATCAGATTGCAGATGGCTAAGGAGACTGGGAGTGAGATTTCTTTTCAGGCGGCTGTTATTGTCGTCAGGCGAGTCGAGATAGTTCTTGCTCAGGGAGGTCAGGGGTCTGACAAGAGACTATGTCATCCCGGGGGGTTCAGCGGTGCCTCATCTGGAGGCAAGGGCACTTTTGGTAGAGGCCATTCTCCCATGCTGTTTCATTCAGCACTCCAGGCATCCCACAGTGTCTCAGGTGGTCGTGGTCATCATATGCCTCATTCCGACCATCTAGCCTACAGTGCACCACCAGCTCCTATTAGTGCACCTCCGCTCCAGAGTTTTCAGGGTGGTTACTCAGGTCGATATGGTCAGTTTCAAGGTCAGCAGTCACAACAACAGAGGTCCTGTTATACTTTTGGTGATCCGAGGCACATTGCTAGATTTTACCCTCCGGCATCGGGAAACTCACAACATCAGGGTTCTCGTGCCATGGTCCCGCTAGAGGTAGGGGTCAGGTAGTTAGAGGTGGAGTTCAGGCCATTAGAGGTGGAGATCAGGCCGTTAGAGGTGGATGCCAGCCAGTTAAGGCCTGTCCTAGAGATGTAGTTCAGAGTGGCAGGCCCCAACCCCGATGTTATGCTTTTCCAGCCAGGCCTGAGGCTGAGTCATCTGACGCTGTTATCATAGGTACTATTTCAGTTGGCTATAGAGATTCTTCAGTTCTATTTGAACCGGGTTCTACTTATTCCTATGTGTCATCCTATTTTGCTTCTTATTTAGTTGTGCCTCGTGATTCTTTGAGTGCTCCTGTGTATGTGTCCATACCTGTGGGAGATGCTATTATTGTAGATTGTGTTTATCGTTCATGCTTGGTCACCATTGGGAGTCTTGAGACTAGTGTAGATCTTCTATTTCTCGATATGATCAATTTTAATGTCATTTTGGGTATGGATTGACTGTCACCTTATCATGCTATATTGGATTGTCACGCCAAGACGGTGACCTTAGACTTACCAGGGTTGCCTCGATTAGAGTAGAGAGGGACTCTTGGCCATTCTACCAGCAGGGTTATCTCTTTTATGAAGGCTCGACGTATGGTCAAGAAGGGGTGTCTAGCTTATTTGACTTATGTTCGTGATTCTAGTGTGGAGGTTCCAACCATGGATTCAGTACCAGTTGTTCATGAGTTTCCAGAGGTGTTTTCTGCATACCTACCGGGAATGCTACCCGACAGGGATATTGATTTCTGTATTGATTTGGCTCCGGGCACTCAGCCCATCTCTATTCCGCCATACCGTATGGCCTCACCAGAGTTGAAAGAATTGAAGGAACAATTGCAAGATTTGCTTGATAAGGGCTTCATTAGACCTAGTGTCTCATCCTGGGGTGCACCTGTGTTGTTTGAGAAGAAGAAGGATAGATCGATGGTGATGTGCATAGATTATCGGCAGTTGAACAAAGTCACCATCACGAACAAGTATCCATTGTCGAGGATGATGACTTATTTGATCAGCTTCAGGGTACCAAGGTATTTTCGAAGATTGATTTGAGATCTAGCTACCATCAGTTGAGGATTAGGGCATCTGATGTCCCTAAGATAGCTTTTCAGACTCGGTACAAGCATTATGAGTTTCTAGTAATGTCCTTTGGGTTGATAAATTCGCCAGCAACATTCATGGATTTGATGAATCGAGTGTTCAAGCCTCATTTGGACTCCTTTGTGATCGTGTTTATTGATGATATCTTGATCTACTCCCGCAGTCGAGAGGATCATGAGAAACATCTTAGGATTGTACTTCAGACTCTGAGAGCCAGTCAGTTATATGCTAAATTTTCAAAGTGCGAGTTTTTGCTAGATTCCGTTGTTTTCTTGGGGCACGTTGTATCAGCAGAGGGCATTCAGGTAGATCTTAAGAAGATTGAGGCAGTTCAGAGCTGGCCTAGACCCACTTCAGCTTCGGAGATTAGGAGTTTCTTGGGTTTGGCGGGCTATTATCGTCGATTTGTAGAGGTGTTTTCATCTATAGCAGCCCCGTTGACCAGGTTGACCCAGAAGGGTGCCCCGTTCAGATGGTCAGATGAGTGTGAGGCGAGCTTTCAGAAGCTCAAGACTGCTTTGACTACAATGCGATATTGGTGTTGCCCACAGGTTCAGGATCTTATACAGTATATTGTGATGTGTCCCATATAAGGCTCGATGCGGTATTGATACAGGAGGGCAGGGTGATCGTATATGCGTCGCGACAGTTAAAGGTTCACGAGAAGAATTACCCTATCCATGACTTAGAGTTGGCAGCCATTGTTCATGCGCTGAAGATTTAGAGGCACTATCTTTACGGTGTGTCATGTGAGGTCTTCACGAATCATCGGAGCCTTCAGTATTTGTTCAAGCAAAAGGATCTTAATTTGAGGCAGAGGAGGTGGTTAGAGCTATTGAAAGACTATCATATCACCATCTTGTATCATCCTGGGAAGGCCAATGTGGTAGCCGATGCCTTGAGTAGAAAGGCAACGAATATGGGCAGCCTTGCGTTCATTCCAGTAGGTGAGAGGCCGCTTGCATTAGATGTTCAGACTTTATCCAACCAGTTTGTGAGGTTGGATATTTCAGAGCCCAGCAGTGTTCTAGCTTGTACAGTCACTCGGTCTTCATTGTTTGAGCGCATCAGAGATCGACAGTATGACGACCCTCATTGTTTGGTCCTTAGGGACACAGTGCGGCACAGTGGCGCCAAGCAGGTTACTGTTGGAGATGACAGAGTTTTGAGGATGCAAGGTCATGTTTGTGTGCCTAATGTGGATGGACTTCGTGAGTTGAATCTTGAGGAGGCCCACAGTTTCCGGTATTCTATTCATTCGGGCCGCCAAGATGTATCAGGACTTGCGGTAGCATTATTGGTGGAGAAGGATGAAGAAGGATATAGTTGCCTATGTAGCTCAATGCCTAAATTGTCAGCAAGTAAAGTATGAGCATCAGAGACCTGGTGGTTTGCTTCAGAAGATAGAGATTCCTAAGTGGAAGTGGCAACGTATCACTATGGATTTTGTTTTTGGACTCCCACGAACTCAGAGGAAGTTCGATGCCATTTGGGTCATTGTGGACAGGCTGACTAAGACAGCGCATTTCATTCCTTTGGCAGTTACCTATTCTTAGGAGAGGTTGGCAGAGGTTTACATCTGCGAGATCGTCCATCTTCACGGTGTGCCCGTGTCTATCATTTCTGATCAAGGTACGCAATTCACCTCGCACTTTTGGAGGGCAGTACAATGTGAGTTGGGCATGCGGGTTGAGTTGACCATAACGTTTCATCCTCAGACGGATGGACAGTCCGAGCGCACTATTTATATCTTGGAAGATATGCTCCGCACATGTGTTATAGACTTTGGAGGATCGTGGGATCAGTTCTAGCCCCTTGCAGAGTTCGCCTACAACAATAGCTACCAGTCAAACATTCAAATGGCTATCCATGATGCATTATATGGTATGCGATGTCGGTCGCCAGTTGGGTGGTTCGAGTTGGGGGAGGCTCGGTTGTTGGGTACAGACCTAGTACCAGATGCCTTGGATAAGGTCAAGATTATTCAAGATTGACTTCGCACAGCGCAGTCCAGGCAGAAGAGTTATGCCGACCGCAGATTCGTGATGTTGCATTCATGGTCGGGGAAAGAGTGTTGCTTCGGGTATCACACATGAAGGGTGTAATGAGGTTCGGAAAGAAGGGCAAGTTGAGCCCTAGATATATCAGACCTTTTGAGATTCTGGAGAGAGTGAGAGAGATGGCTTACAGGCTTGCGTTGCCACCGAGTGTTATCAGCAGTTCATCCAGTATTCCACGTGTCCATGCTTCGAAAGTATCACGACGATCCATCCCACGTGTTAGATTTTAGCTCTGTCCAGTTGGACAAGGATTTGACTTACGAGGAGGAGCCGATAGCTATTCTAGCCCGACAGGTTCGAGCAGCTAAGGTCTAAGAGTTATCTTTCAGTTCGAGTGCAATGGAGAAGTCAGCCCGTTAAGGCAGCTACTTGGGAGTCTGAGTCAGATATGCGGAGTAGATATCCACATCTTTTCACCAGTTCAGGTACTTTTCTATGTCCGTTGGAGGACGAACGATTGTTTTAGAGGTGGAGAATGTGATGACCCAATAGGTCATCTGATGTTTTAGAACCAAATTCTGTGATCTGAAGCCTTAAAAATCATGTTTTAGCCTCCATCGATTTGCGTGCACAGTCCGGGCGTCTTTCCGGAAAGCTTTTATGTTAAAAACTGAGAAAGATAAGCATTTTTGGCTTATAAATTCATTTAAGTTGACTTCGATCAACGTTTTAAGCAAACGGACCCGGATCCATATTTTGACAGTCCCGGTGGGTCCGTATCGTAATTTGGGACCTGGGTGTATGCCCGGAATTAATTTCGGAGGTCCCTAGCTCGAGTTATGAATTTTTGTTTAAAATTGAAAGTCTAAAAGTTTAATGGTTTTTAAGAATTGACTGATGCTTGGTCTTGTTGATACCGGATCCGTATTTTGGTTTTGGCTCCCGGTACTGGTCCACTATAATATTTATGATTTGTCTGTCGAATTGGGTGAGAAACGGAGTTGATTTGACGTGATTCAGACGTTCGGTTGTGAAAATAGAAGTTTTAAAGTCTTCTTGAAAATTTTCTTTGATTTGGTGTCTGATTTGTAGTTCTAGGCATTATTTTGGTGTTTTAATCACGCGAGCGAGGTCATATGATGTTTTAGGACTTATGTGCATGTTTGGTTTGGAGCCCCGAGGGCTCAGGTGAGTTTCGGATAGGCTAAGGGTGTTTTGAAACTTAGAAAATATGGTATTTTGCTGTTGCTGGTGTTCTGGTACATTGTGCTTCGCGATCACGAAGCCATTATCGTGGTCATGAAGAGTGATCTAGTTTAGGGAAGGTTTTCTTCTTCGCGAACGCGGAGCGATGGGGACCTTACCCTTCGCGAACGGACCAGCTCATCGCGAACGCGTAACTTTAGGGACCTGGGGGAAGGGTCAGTCATTCTTCTACGTGAACGTGAGTATTGGCTCGCGAACGCGAAGGAGGACTCGCGAACGCGAAAGCCACTCGGGCTGCTGCACATCGCAAATGCGCTAGGACCTTCACGGACGCGAAGAAGGCCTGAGGCCCAGACCTTAAAACAGAACCAAAACAGAATTTTACGAGCTCGGCCTAGGTGCAATTTGGAAGAGAAAACTTAACACCGATTCATCGGTTTGTACTCTTTAACTCATTTTCTTCCATTTCAAACATCGCCCATTAAATTCCTAGCTCTAATCTTTGTCCTTTCATGGTAGAAAACTAAGGATTTAAGAAGGATTGGGAGGTTTTGCAAATTGGCGATTTAGACCTCAATTTGGGGTTGAATTCCGAAACTAATTACATAATCGGGCTCGGGGGGTGAATGGGTGAATAGATTTTGGTCTGAACCTCGGATTTTAACCAAGCGGGTCCAGGGTCGATTTTTGACTTTTTGGGAAAAAGTTTGGGGAATCTAAATTTATGCATTGTAATTGATTTCTTTAGCAATATTGGATATTATTGAGTCGTTTGTGGATAAATACGAGTGGTTTGGAGCCGAATTCTAGAGGAAAAGCAGTAATTGAGCATTGAGTGGCCTTTGGAGCGAGGTAAGTGTCGTGGTTAACCTTGACTTGAGAGAATATAACCTGTTTGTCTGTTTGCTACATGTTTAAATGTTCGGGAACGTATATGTGAGGTGACGAGTACTTATGTGTTGTAGTCGTTTTAAAGTATGCGTGCGGGGATTGGTTTTCTTGCAATTATATCTTCCTTTGTTCATGTTATCCATGTTTAGACTAGTATTGTTCAATTGATCGTTCTTATCATGTTTACAGATCTTCTGGTGATAATTGAGTATTGATTCCGAAGTTGAGGTTGATATTGTGGAACCAAATATTGAAGTAAGGCTTGTATTTGTTATTATATCTCTATGTTGTTATTTGTTTATTGCATTATGGTAAGGCAGAGTGTTAATGTACGAAGGGTGATGTCGTGCCATATTGTGAGTGTTAATGCACGAAGGGTGATGCCGTGCCATATTGTGAGTGTTAATGCACGGGGGGTGATGTCGTGCCACATTGTGAGTGTTAATGCATGAAGAGTGATGCCGTGCCATGTTATGAGAGTTAATGCATGAAGGGTGATGTCGTGCCATTTCTATTGATTTTTGTGGTGAGGTTGAGAGTAAAAGCACGAAGGATGATGCCGTGCATTTTTCCTTTACCTTGGTTACTTGTTCTTATTGGTTCATAGTATATTAGCTGTTCAAGTTACCATTCTGCTATAGTTCTCTATCTCGTATGCCCCTCAGCATATTCCCCCTCCCAATAGTACATGTTTAGTTGTTATTTGTACATATATTGTTAAATTGCACAGGGTTGTTATGTATGTGTCTTGTCATAGCCTAGTACATGGGGTCGGTTGTACTAATACTGCACTGTGCACTTCCTGTGTAGATTTTGGTATTGGCCCTAGATGATCGAGAGGTGTAGCAGCTCGGACTGGTTCATCGGAGACTCAAGGTAGATCTGTTGGCGTTCGCAGATCTTGAAGTCCTTGTCTATCTTTTCAGTTCTTTTTTTTTTACTGTTTCTTTCGTTCAAACAATTGTATTTCTTTCAGACTTTTACTTGTAGTAAATCCTAGAAATTCGTGAATTGTGACTCCAGATCCGGGTGGTAGTAATTAATGAAGTTTTTATATTATTCCGCACTCGCTGAATTTCATTTTAGCTTATTTGCTGTTATTTACTAAATTGAATAAGGATTGACTTAATAATTCTCTAACGTCGGCTTGCCTAGCAAGTGAAATGTTAGACGGCATCACGATCCCGACAGTAGGAATTTCGGGTCGTGACACGTGCAGAATTGATTCATCTTGAAATATAACTCTTTGAATTCCTTCCACTCATTCGTGTGCGCATGTGAGCGCTCAGTATCAACTGTGCATCACCGGCTTATGATTCCATGAACGAGATTCGAGATGAGTATTCTGTGTTTTGGTGATGGGTCAGTCTGGTGGACATGAGGCCAGGGTTAGACCGCAACTTAAGCTCGGTAACTTCAGTTGTAACTTGTACATTTTGACTCATATGTCCGGTAATGTCCCTACGAGTGGAGTTTGTGGGTCGATGAGCGGTGGAATAGCTTTGTGATGAGTATGATGTGACGTACAATCTCGAGTATGAATGTTTTGAAGAATCTTTCACGTTGTTAAATTTTGGGACAAATTAAATTCTTGTGTCTTGTTAATGAGTTTAGACTCAGAAAGATTAAGTAATTACATAGTAATTGTGCCTGCGAAAGGGTATAACAAGATGTCAATTTGAGGCTAAGTAGGTGGATTGTCTCCTGCGGAGTAACCTACGTAGGCGTGTTCCTTATAATATTGAGTGGGGAGTTTCTTTTCTACCAGCGGGGTATACGTGTTGAGATTTAAATTTGATTTTGGTTGGGAAAGTTGACTTGAGTGTCAAGAGAATGAATGCGAGATTAGCAGATGATTGAGGTATTTTATGGTTGGTGTTGCATGTGCTTGAGAAATTTTTTTGTTGAACTAACTGCAATATTATGGTAGTAATAGAGTATGAATATTATGAGTTATCGAGTGTTTTAATCTATGGCTTTAAGCCAAGTTGGGGAGCCTGCTATTGACAATTCAATTTCATGATTATATGTTAAATTTTAGTTTTGGTCTGAGACATACTTGTGGATTAGTTATGACTTGCAGAGGTTGAGATCGAGGATGACTCGAGTATTGAAATTCCTAAATACGGGTTATATTGCGCTTTGTGAGTATATGAAAATCATGGGATGAGTGAGTTGTTATTTGTGAATGATGTAGTGCACACAAAGTATGAATTTGATTGGTGGTGTTAAGACAGGGTTACCTCTTTGAGTGTTGTTATTCTAATGGGGCACATGTCTTTCAGCCCGTTTGGGCGGTGCAATTTAGATTTGAGCAAAGTGGGTGACTCCCGAGAAGGTTCTAATGGGTTCGAGATTTATCTATAGCAATCGAGAATTTTTCTGAATTTGTATGGATAGAATCTGAGATTTACATTTAATGGTGCATGACTTTGAGGTAATTATGTATGACTATGGATTCTATATTTTAGTATAAGAAAGGTAAGAAGAATAATTTTAAATTCATATAAGATATTTTTAGAGTAAGTGTTACGGTTGTGGTATTTATGGAGATGCTTAAGAAGAATACAATGGCTTATGGGCCTTTAGGCGGTGTGGTTTTACATTAGGATGCCTTGTAGTGAGTTTGGGTAAGGATCGTGGAATTTTGACAGGGAGAAGTGTCAACTTGAGGGTAATTCAGAAGAAACTCGGAGAAAACAGGACGACTGGGTGGTAGGCTGGACCAGTATAGTATGATCGGTTCTTTGGTACCTATGAAATAGTGAGGCTCTACGGATGTTTTAGTGGAAATATACTTGGGTTGGTGACCTGCGTGACTTGGTCGAGTTAGAGGAATTCTATTCTGATAGCTTGGTTTATGTTCAAATGGATTTCAAAGTGTTCTTGATAGTTTCTACCATGGTTTGAACCAGATATTTTCTACCGGTGTGGGGGACATGTTGTGTATTATGATTTCCTCCTGGATGAGAGCAAATAGAAGGTTTCTAACTAACCAGGTATGTAATTTGCTGGTGACTCAAAGTTGATAATGAGATTCTCGTGCTTCTCACATGATTGCATGATAGATGCGGTATGTTGTGCGGGATTAAAATTTACATGTACAAGGTGGCATTTCAGTCTTGAAGGGAAGGTCTCGAATTTTGGACAACATAGTCAGTTTCAGATATTTAGATGAATATTATAACTACTCGATAATTCCTGAGAAGAGTGCGCATTTCAGAAGGTGCTTTGTGTTTTGACTTACGGATGTTCATTGATATTGTGTACTCACCTAGTTGATAGACTGCTGATATTCAAATTATTTCTATGTGGCACGGAAGAATTTTGGAAGTATTCCTAGTGGGATGATCGTGCATGAAGGATGTGATAGTCATTCGAGTGATGGAGTTATGATCAGTTAAGGTGGTTTATGTGTTCTATGAATTTGGGGACTGGGAGTTCTGAGAAACAAATTGTTTTAGAGTTGCAGCCTATTTGAGGTGAGTATTTTATTTAAACTCAGTGGAGGCACTAATTGCGTTAATTATTTGTGATAGATGCGCGCTACGAGTGCGTACATATGTGAGGTTTGAGTCATGCGCGGGTATTGGGGCAAGTATTCATACTCGGAAGAATGCTTAGGCAAAGATATGCCTAGAGAAGACTGTTAAGCGTAAAGTTATAACGTTTCTCGTATTCGTACCTTTGTCGAGAACTATCTGGGC
>AWOL01S0330805.1:0-14366 GCA_000715115.1 Nicotiana otophora | reverse complement strand
GCATTCACAGAGTATGGTAATCCAATTTTCAAGAACCCCGCAATTTTTCTTCAACCGTGAAAACATTCCTAACCAAGTTTCTCTTTTTCTTTTTTGGGTTTTCCTTTCATTTTTTCCTGTAACAAGAAGATGAAACTTACATGTGGTGCAATAGCACGCCTTGGACTCCATCTTCCATTCTAAAATTCATCATCAAAGAACAAGTTATTGACAAAAAACAAAAGAAGATTTTTTAAGAAAAAGATTAAACATTTTCTTTTGTGGATGGGACGTGTCTCTCAAGAATAGCAAGTCAATATTTCCAAGAACATAGTCAGTTTTCCATTTCCTATTATTTTTGTGTTAAGTTAATTGGCACATATTTCAAGAATAAAGCTTAAAGCTGTAAGTGAAGTGCCCGTAAAGCTAGAGCAAGATCGATGAGTGAAGTGTGTCCCTTGTACACTGTCCCAAATCGAATTACCCGTAAGAATTTGGCATGGTCTTTCAAGGTAGGCTTCGAAATATCTACCATTTGTTAAATAGGAAACATGTCAGGACCGCAAGCTACTTTTTGACTTTTCGCGGACAAAAAGAAGGATGAAGCCATACTGAGAAATGTAAAAGTAAGTCCGTCTAACTATTTATGCATGAATTGTGGCCAAAGGTTTCAATTTAAGGAAAGATTAGGGGAGATCTCAGAAAAGAAGGCGCACATCTACTTTAGGACATGGCATAACTGATTGGCAATGTATTACGTTCAGAAAATAGTAAACTATGTAGAGTAAAGTTTCACCTTTAGAAAAGCAGGCAACGTCTACTGATGACAAAAGAGAAAAGTACAATAAAGTAATGGGACTTAAAGACTAAGTCATAACCTTGCTAAAAGTGAACTGACCTAAACTTTGAATTGAAATGATGGCCAGAAATTCCAGAATCTCCACCAGCAGAATTCTGGGAACACAAAAAAGAAAGATGAAAAAAATGTTTTACTTACTATCTTCCCATTCTTAAGAACGAGTAAATACAACAATTACCAAAGAAGGAAACAGAAGCATTAGCATTCATAATCCAAAAACTGAGTAAATCAAAGTCACACAAGAGAACTTACTGCCCAGGTGAAAAGCAAAGTGACATCTGCAGACGTCTTTCCCAAGTTATGAACCTGAACAAAATCAAATTCAAATTGCAAAGTTAATGCTACAAAATACATCTCCACCAGAAAAATGGAGGGATAAAAGAGGATTTGATATCTCCCAACCGTGAAAGTAAAGACTGATGTAGGTAAGCTGCTCTCTTTGTAGTTGTGGGGGATAAAAGGAGAGATCTGACGGCATACTACCCTGAGTTCTGGATCAGGTTCCCCTTGATAAATATAAAAAATATAAGACAACCCTTATAAAGCACATCAAACTAGTGAATATGCTGGTCAAACATGAAATTACCATCGTATACAGTCCACGCTCTTGGAAACAGAGCATGATATGTACAATTTTGGCCACCCAGATTCCAGTCCCAGGATCCTATTCCAGAAGCTGTAGAATCACTGTTCACAAACTATTAATGGACCTTACTACTGAATCTCCTCCGTAAAGATATACTCAAAATAGATACAACTTTTTTTCCTTCGACTAGTTCTTCGACATTTCCAAATAACACAACATTATCACCAAAAAAATAAAAATAATATTGTGAGAAGCCAAGATAACAGCAAGAACTAAAACCATCTAAGAGCAAAGAAAAGAATAGCTCCTTACTTTGGAGTTCTTGGGCATAACACAGTAGAATATTTTTCACCATTTGGACGTCTAACAAATATCTGCAAAAGTTATCCATATTCAAATGAGGCCACATGCTGAAAAATAACAGCAAATATGATATTCCGTGCTTTTCAGTTTTAAGGACTTTCAGAGTGAAAATGTTTTATTCGCAGTGACTAGTATAACAGTTTAGTTTAATAAAGGAGGCAATTAACAAGCATAGACAACTCCATGCTTGAGAAATTTCTCTTTTCTCTTGCCATCACAAAGTGAAGCTCTAATTTTCAGATTTCCTATACCTTCTTTACCATACAAGGGAATTGTACTCATATATAGAACTGTTTAACTCGTTGGTTAATTAATTCTTTTTGCATGATCTTTCAAAGTTTACTACTTTTGTGTCTATGTACATTGGATCCTAGTAAAGTGGACCAAGCTAAAGGTATATCCAAGTATTTTTAGAAGCGGAAAGCGCCAAAACCGACAAGGTCCATGGGCCTTGAAGCGAAAAACGAAGCACACGCTTCTTTGAGTAAAACACACAAATTACAAGAAATTTAAAAATATCAAACATCTATGAATTTAGTACAACAAAAATTAAATTTCAATTAAATAAAACAAACTTTAGTATCCAATATACAAAACTGCAGATATTAATCCAACTCCACAAAGTTGAGATTCAAAGAAGTGATTGATTCTCATTGCAATCACTTTGTGCACCATTGTTTGAAGTGCAATTGCAAACTTCTCTAATCACTTGGCTTCACCTATGAAGCACCTCACTTCACATCGCTTCATTGCTTTAAGCGACGAAGCAATGGCTCTTTACCCATCAAAAAGATGACGTGCAATGTGAAGTCTATATGACAAAACAAATTCTGAACCAGTAACAATGTAAAATAGCCCAAAAGCTGCTGGGGTGTTGAAACAGAATTAACAAAGATAGGAATATAAGATCAAATAAAGGTCATCGTAGATAATCAAGGTTAGAAGCAATAAAGGTTTATGTACATATCCTATCCAAAAGTGTTCAAATGCAAAAAATTACCTCTGGAAACAATGCACATAGCATGACATCATGCACATAACCTATCTCAGCTATTATGTATGTGAAAGAAAAGGAAATGGGAGAATATAATTACAAGAAATGCCAGAACCTTTTGTGACCAGCATCACGTTTAAGGGATTTCTCAAGAAATATATTGTTACAAAAGTGATTGATATGTTTTATTCTTGTGATGTAGCAATGTTGCATTAATTAAAGTTGAATGTGACCTGCTCATTTGAACTCCTCCATCAGAACTTTTCTTGTTATGTATTTGAAAGAAACGGAAATAGAAGGATACAATTACAAAAAATTCAACCTTTTGTGAACAGCATTTCGTGTAAACCTTTCTTAAGAAATATCTTGTTTAGTGTACAAAAGTGATTGGAATGCTTTATTCTTGTAATGTAGCAATATCATATTTGAACTTCTCTATCAAATCTTTTCTTGTTAAAGTAGATCATCTGAAGTATTGAAGGAAACAGTATGTACTTGTGAAATGCAAAGCATTATATAGTCATACTTCATAGAACTTACAGAAAATTGGTTTGCCAGAACTGGTGTATCTTCACATATCTTAGGAAATATTTGCCAGCGCAAAAATTCACCTTTGAAGCTTCTTCCTATGCTTCCTGCACTGTATTTGTTTTTCCTTTTATACAACACATATCAAATAATTCATTTGAACTAGCTGGAACAGACTAGCAATAGATCACGTATCTTCTTAATCAGTGTGCAGACACGTAGGGTAACTAACCCCTTTTACAGTAAATAGGGAAAAGAATTCTTGCTGATCCATCAAATGATATGAATTCATTAACATTGTAATGGGAGCAGAATACAGTGTACCGGTAACATAAAAATGTAATACTTATAATTTTGTACTGAGAGAATGGATCATCACGCAAGAATGACGAAAATGTTAATATTTAAGATAGAAACAGTAGGTGCAGCAAATTTGTATTTTGAACAATATTCCAAGTCAAATCGCGGTAAAGTCCGTTAGCAGAAGATTGTAATACTACAGCAATTTCTCTTGACAAAAAAATGTTCAATATCTTGTGACATACCCCATACCACCAATAGGAACTCCTTGGCATGATGAGTAGATCCTTTTCATGAAAGGATTGATAAACAGACCATCCTGCGAGACGAAAATATAGGTGACGAATGCATCTTATAATTAGAAAGATGATACTTAAACTTGCAACAAAAGAAATCACCTTTCCCTTGGCTTTTTCTTCTCGTAAAAATCTCCACAGACGGAAACCTAGAGGAGCCTACATGAAACAAAAAGCACCACAAGAAAACAAACAATGAGTTCAAGCTGAAAAGAGATAACATTTTCACAGATATCACATTACCAACTTACACCCGTGGTGCGTGCATTTTCATGTACCTATTGTTATTTGATAGCATGTCTAACTAGCTATAAGTTCATGCATGCACTTAAATTACAGTTTGCTTCAGATACTTCTGTAGTCAGGTATATAATCAGCCTCATAAAGTCATGAGTAGGCTTGACTTAGACACAAATCTAGGGTTAGATCAGCAAAATTCCCACAAAGCTAAAACGGCTTTTAGCTGGCTGCTAATTTGATCTAAAGGCTGGAAAACATGCTTCTTCACTGTATTCACACAAAAATATAGAGCTGCTTATTTCTAAAATACTTCTCAATACGTTACCGCTAAAGACTTTGCTCGAGCAGTGAAACCACGTCAGAGTTTATCCACATACCAGAGAAACCATTTCTTTCAGCTTAAGACTGAATTCTGAAAGGGAAATATCATCACAGTTTAACTTGCGCTGCCAAGTCAAAGATGGAAGTTTCACTGGGTCAACATTAACCTGGAGAAAAAGGGGGGAAGGGAAAAAGTCATCAGCAGTACATTGGTTAAGAGGATTATCTAAACTAATGAACTCCATCTAGACTTGCCCATCAGTCTTCTTGATTTGGAATAAGTGGACAAGCTTTCTTGTATAACATAAACAAGAAATAACCAATAAAAAAGGGGGAAAAAAATATAATCTAAAGGAAATGGACAACAAAGATCAAAAGTATCTGTGTTCTAAAAATTGCACATAACTATGTAAGTATATGTTTGAACAAACCTTCTTTTGACCTATCTAGATAGGTGCTAAACAGAGGCTTCAAAATCACATTTTATTTTCATATTGATTACTACTATGTAAGTAGCTTCTCATTGGGCAACAGAAATGCACTAGATGAGGCAGTCATTTTACGAATTAAAGGGCCAAAATTAAAAGGACTTTTTATAGGCAATAATTAAAAGATAAAACATGACAAACCCTTTGCACTATATAAAATCAAATAAATAAGCCAAATAACTCAAAACCAAAAGGCTTAAACTGATGTGAGGTATACTTTCTTAAAGGAACTTGAGTAACAGAACTAAGAATGAATCTTTAATCAATTATTTAAAAATTATAATTAAGGCATAGGCATTTAAGGCGTAATATATATCACAAGCTTATGATCACTGTAGAGTCTTGGCCACAGCAGCCAGAAACCCCATAGACCTGTGTGACAAAAGTGATAGATAATAACAACAACAATAACAAACCCGGAGTTATCCCACAAAAGTGATAGATAATAAACATAAACAGAAATTTGTAATCAAATGGTTCACACAGAGTACATTACTCATCAAAAGCTAGATACATAAAACAGAAATTGACAGAGCTCATAAGATCTATTCTTTTCTTACCAAATCATAAACAACACTCAGACTCTTAACTTAATATTTTCTTCTCATCCAGTATAACTCTTTTGAACTAGTTATCCAGTATAACTCTTTCGAACTAGTTATACAATAATAACATAATCCACTTTGCTTGCATGGTTTTTGGCCACTGTCAAAAGTTAATAGACGATGGTTCTTGTTATTAATCATGAATATGAGCGAATAAAGGATACAGGCCTTTACTGTTAAGTGCTTTGCATGAGGGACCTAATGAAGGTGCCACAATTGTGTCTTGTTGCACCTAAAGTATATGTGGCCCATCGGTTTTCTCATGCCATCACAGTTAATTGGAGAAAAGAGAAGAAGCAACAACAAAGAAAGAGAAGCTCCTCAGAGCGCACACTATAGTAGGGAAAGCAAGTGGAGTACCTCCCTATGCTTGCGAAATTCTCCTCCTCCTTCATCAAATCCATCAATCAACATATCTCCTGTGTTGAACCAAGAAATATGGTGTCAGTTGTATTCAAAGCATCAAGGCCCCTAATTCTCTCCTCTCAATTTCCATTGCAGTAAGAAGCAAGGTTCAAATAATTCCATAGAAAAATACATATATCAATAAGATCCAGGTTATCATAATTCTCTCTCTTGTCATCAACCGACAAGTTGGAAGCAATTTTTCATACTTCACCAGCAGAACAACAACAACAAACCCAGTGTAATCCCATACATGGGGGTTGGGGAGGGTAGTGTGTAGGCAAACCTTACCCCTACCTTATAGAGATAGAGATTGTTTCTGATAGATTCTCGGCTCAAGGAACAGTGGAGATAAAGCAACCAAGTAACAAACAATAGTAACAACAATGTAATATGGTAACGGACGCGAATGACACGTCATGTAATAATAAAGAACTATGAATAAGAAAATACAAAAATAGTCCTAGTACTACTGGTAAACCTAGGAGGAACACCCTACCATCTGTCAACCTACAACCTTAATACTTGACCTCCACACCTTCCTATCGTGGGTCATATCCTCGGTAAGCTAAAGCAATGACATGTCCTGCCTAGTTACCTCTCCCCAATACTTCTTTGGCCTACCCCTCCCCTTCCTCAAACCCGCCATGGACAACCTCTCACACCTCCTAACCATCTATGTCTCTCCTCTTCACATGCCCGAACCATCTCAACCTCGATTCCCGCAACTTGTCCTCCACAGGTGCCACTCCTACCTTGTCCCTAATACTTCACCGGTGGAAGAAAGTCTCAAATTTAGGCTATATGGCCAAAGCTTTATGCACATCAGCTGTTTGAAAGCCTGACAAGTTTCAAATCTCACCACTAGAATCTAGTCCACAAGGAGAATGATCTATCAGCTGGTTGAAAAGTCTAGCATGTTTCACACTTCACCAGTAGAAGAAAGTCTTTAATCTAGTCTATATAAAATCAACAGACTAACATATTTCCCCATTCTCTAGAAAAAAAAAGTCTCTAATCTAGTCTATATGGACAAAAATTAATGCACGATCAACTTCCCAAAAGTCTAACAAACTTATCTTAATAAATAAAAGTCTAACATGTTTAGCTCTTCTTTCTTTTTCTCTTCTGAAATAAAAGGTAAGAACAATATATGCTAATAAGCTAGCCCAATATTTTCCAAGCAAAAAAAAAAAGGACTATTCCATCATTAACAAAATCAGAAAAAAAGTTCTCTTGATAAGCTTCTCAACTACTACTTCGGTGAAATGCCTTACTCAAGAATGTAAAGTAGCACACAATGTCACCATTTGTGACAGAAAGTAACGAGTAAAGCAATAAGTTACAGAATTGAAACTGTCCCATCAGTCCATTTCCAGCATAATTTTCTAGAGTTCTAAAGTATATAAGCTTGTAACTGAAGCAACCACTTCTATGCAGAATTGCAGATAGCTAACAAGGCAAGAATGCTAAAGATAAGCACATCCCCAGTAGGGAGCTGCAAACAAAACCACCCAGACTCGCATTTTCTCCCTTCACATGTAATCCCTCTATCCCGTGCTTATGTCCCAATTTTCACTGGGTATGTTTAGTTTAATACATGTATTAGTTTAAGGAAAAGTGGATATAATAGTTAATAGCTACTTCTCAATGATTTTGCGATTTCTAATACTTTGGCAAAGATATAATCAGGTCCAATTCAATTGGAATCATATAATATTGAAAAAGCGATGAATAACGGACTATTGAAACAAAGTGAAAATCATCTTGGAACAATTCATGGAAAAAGTAAGACAATCTATAGACTGGAGTCAGACTGCATGCATTTCTTAAAAATCACAGAGCTAAGACTCACTGGATTTCTTTCCCTTTTTCTTTTTTTTTTTAGAATAAAAAAAAAAGCCTTACTGAATTTCTCCCTAAGCTTTTGTATTCCCACTAAGTGTTGTTTAGTAGAAAGGAAATCTCGCCAATCTAGGTATACAACCAGAGCGATATTAATGATGCTACTGCTGTTGTATTTCTCAGAGCAATTATATTTTCGAAATACAAGATTTATAGCACTCGCAACTGTCCAGTTTTAGATGAATTGCACAAAAGCAACATGTTCACCCTGCTCGCTACCCCTTGATATTTACCTCGCTAACGGAAGTAAAGATTTACTTTGTTGCAAGACAATGTTTCAATATACCAGGAAAAGTATTTGATTTTAGTGTCAACTAAATTCTAGTCTACTCTTCTACATGATTCTGATATCCTAAAAGCACTTATTATTACTAGTCCAAAATGTGGCTTATCTCGCCTAAGAAGTGCTCCCCGACTAGAGAGCTAGAAGAGAGTGGACACATACCCTATACAGTCTTTCCTTGCATTTATGCAAAAAGACTGTTTACAAGCAGACATCACCAAAATGGTCTAGAAACAGTACACTCAGTTAAAAAAAATATTTGACGACCGGCAACCCAACAAGAAAGTTCCAATTTTTCTGACGATCAGAAATGTCAGTGTTTCATTTCTCATTGCAATTTGCAAATTTCCTTTTCTTTCAATAAAATCATACTATGGATACTTTATAAAAACATAAATGAAAATATTCAGTATAAATATCATATTTATTCAGTTATTTTTATGACAGTAGTGTGTGGGCCAGTTTGCGCACACCTTCGCTAACTCTACCTATATATAGTTTTGAATACAAATCACTTCCATTAGTTGATCAGCACATGTATTTTCAATATATCATAACTGAGAAGTCCGATTTCAAAACTAAAGCATCAAATGTTACTAATTCAGAAGTCAAATAAGGAACGTGATTTAAAAAAGAAAAAGAAAGTTTTAAATTCAGATTTATTTTATTCATCAGCATTGAATTGAAATGCATGAACAACATATGGATTGTCCACAGAATGAAATAGATGATCAGAAAGAACCCTAACCTGAAAAAGCAAGTGAATCAGTCATAATTCAGAATCCAAGAAGCATGGAATAGACGTTGCGTATTCTCTCCTGCTATTTGCGGATCTTTATGTGCTCTCTTTAGTCTCTCAGTCAAAGTTCTTAATTTGAGTTTTGCCCCTTAACTTCTTTCATTTCTGAATCAGTCCCTTTCACTATCTCGCAAGTCGCAACTATTATACTAACGAGTGCTACTTGTTTGCCTTTTTTTTACTAGCTATCCCAACACATTATTTAGTTCCTACCTTTAGTTAAACCAACTGTTTAGCTAACAGGACATAGATTTAGTTGAAATTTATATTTTAAAAAAAAAAAAGTTATGTTGAAAAATAATTTTTGAATATGTATTTTATTTGGAAAAAAAAATAAAGTTTTGTGAGTAGAAAAACAAATTTTACCTAAAAATTGGTACTTGAATTGTTTTTTTAAAAACTGATCATAGTCCATAAAAAACATTACTTTCAAATTGTTTTTGAAAAGAAGCAACTAAAATCTATAATCAAAAGTGAGCTATGATTTTAGACTTTTTTCAAGTTGACAACGATGTGGAATGTGATGGGGAAGAGGGTACTAGGTGCAAACTATTAAGGTGTTACGAAATATTTAATTTTTTAATAAAATTTTGGAGTATATGTAATTCTAATATAGTCACTCCACGAGTATATTCCTACTCTTTTCATTTTAAATATTGAGGCATGGCTGACATACTGCCACGAGTGTATATTTTTTAAATTTCAACTTGTTGTTTGTAATATACAAAAGAAAAGATAGGGAAAAAACTTCTTTATTTATCAGACTATTCAAGTAAAGATTATATTAATTGCATTTGAATAACAAGTTTTCATTGCTTTAACGATTAACCAAATGACGTTATTTGTATCAGATTACACTTGATCTCGAGATGCATTTTTGTACAGCGGACTTGAAAATTACATTTGCCAAGAAAGTAAAAAAAGAACCTTCCACCAGAAGAATCAGATAAGATATTCCTTTTTTTTTTCTTTCTTTTTGGCTGCTTTTGTGACGTTTTGCTTATTTGCCTCTTTAGACAAGACAACTCCAGACAAATCAAAAAGGGAAATCCAAGAAGCAAATCATGCACTCCGTGAAACATCCAAGTTCTCTTTTCCGTTAAACTAGTCTTATGAGATATGAGTACACTATTTCAATGGGTAATATTTTTTTTTTTTAAAGTATATAAATATTGACAATAAGATGCTTGAGAACTAACTTCGGTGCTAGGATTATTAAGTTTTCTTTATTATACTAGAGAAATTTGTTCAATGTGAACTCTATTTTAAAGAGATAAAAAAGATGAATGACATTTTACTAAGAGTTTTCGTGTTTTCAATATAGCGTAGATAGATATAAATAGATATATAGTTAGTTTCGTCGAATTTGAATTCTCGCGGGAGTTTATGACCACAAAAATTGTAAGTTCAATTTAATGAATGTGTCATTTGCCACGATCATACGTGCAACTTTTTAGACGGCAGATGCTAGTACACTAGTACTAGTTTTATTCTTATACTAGCATCCTTTCATCGACTTATTCCCACCTTATCTTTAAGAATTAAGATGCCTTTTGTGGCCCCACTTTCTTAATTTTCTAGGCAACCTTATTAGCTGCTGGTCATTACAACACAAAACCTATTTTTTCTCTCTCGAGGAAAGAAAAGTTATATATAGTGTTTGGTGGATGGGAATATTGCTGCATGTACCTAGTCGTCGGTGAGGATAAAGCTAGAGGCAGAGTAATAATTTTGAGCAGTAAATATTGGCGATAATATTTACACCATAGTAAAAGCATAATGAAAAAGATTGATAGAGTTAGCAAAAAGTAAGACATAAGTAACATGAATTATCTTGCTTTATTGCTTACTTGGCAGAAGAAAATGGATTTCATTATTGAAAACCGATAATCGGATTCGTTGCAGTATATTCGTGTTTAACACCACACCCCCTTATGATAAGTTTATACTCCCTTATGTTCACAACGAACTGGCTCCAAACACATTCATGATTTCGTAAAGATTTGAAAAGACTTCAAATGACAAACTCTTGACCAAATTCCTCAAGACTGGCTTGCACAACCAGAAGAATGGCATGATAAAGTATGTGGTGTTATTTGATCGGCAAAAGGATGACTTTAAAAATATAAAATGTGTAACACTAGCAAAAATATAATGATTTTCCAACGAGATCTTCATGCAGTTGATTCCTTCAGATAAGCTATTAGATCTGCGCGATCCTGTGGCTTCTTCAACCCAGGGAAAACCATCTTCGTCCCA
This sequence comes from Nicotiana otophora, assembly GCA_000715115.1. Classification (NCBI taxonomy): domain Eukaryota; kingdom Viridiplantae; phylum Streptophyta; class Magnoliopsida; order Solanales; family Solanaceae; genus Nicotiana; species Nicotiana otophora. Next base: position 3,156 of record AWOL01S0330805.1, on the reverse strand, counting down.
GGAATATACTGTACAGAAAACACCTCAGATGATTAGATGATAAGCATAGTGCTGATGAAAAACAAATATCAACATACCTAGCACATTCAATTTGTTGCTAATGTCAATACCACATCAAAAGAATTACAGAACATCGACCGTGCAAAGCAAGAAAATGATAAACACAAGAAATTTGCAATTAAACAGAGGATCAATTTACAGTCACTTCACACCAGAGCAATTGATTTTGACTACCTTTTTACCTGCAGAAACAAAAATTTCTCACCCTCATATATAGTTTTCCCACAGTACTTTATTTTTAAAATAAGACAGTCTCATTGACCCTCTGTTAACTCCACCAAATGGAATACTAGACATAGCAAAAAATACACAACTAGACTCCATTCTGACCTCCCTCTTTTTACGTTCCTTAAATGCACATTATGACAAAAACTGATCACATACATCTATGGGTGCTTCAAGTCTTCAACTATGTAAACAACAAAACTTTAATCAAAAAAAGAAACTATGTAAACAACAAAACTTTAATCAAAAAAAGAAACTATGTAAACAACAAAGTCGAAGGCGTTGAGTGTGAAAAGCTAAAGATGATCAAGGGGTAAAAGTTCACTCTAATTTCACACTATACAACCTCCATTTTTTATGGTCTTATTCCATCCTGAATTGGTCCAATTTTAACACCTTTAGCATCCATAAGAGACACTGAGCAATTGAGGGACTACCAAAAAAATGTTCTTCAATGTTTCTTAAGCCCATAGTTAGAAGCTGACTTGTAAGCATTTCAGGCCATCTTGAGGTGAAAAGCATNTCAGTTTGCACTTCAGGCTTCGCACAATGTTTCAGGTGCTCATGGGTCTCAGAGTACCCGTACCACAAAGTTCCCATAGCCACATAAACACAAGAAATTTGCAATTAAACAGAGGATCAATTTACAGTCACTTCACACCAGAGCAATTGATTTTGACTACCTTTTTACCTGCAGAAACAAAAATTTCGCACCCTCATATATAGTTTTCCCACAGTACTTTATTTTTAAAATAAGAGTGTCTCATTGACCCCCTGTCAACTCCTCCAAATGGAATACTAGACATAGCAAAACATACACAACTAGACTCCATTCTGACCTCCCTCTTTTTACGTTCCTTAAATGCACATTATGACAAAAACTGATCACATACATCTATGGGTGCTTCAAGTCTTCAACTATGTAAACAACAAAACTTTAATCAAAAAAAGAAACTATGTAAACAACAAAGTCGAACGCGTCGAGTGTGAAAAGCTAAAGATGATCAAGGGGTAAAAGTTCACTCTAATTTCACACTATACAACCTCCATTTTTTATGGTCTTATTCCATCCTGAATTGTGAGTTGTGAGTTCGAGTCACCCCAAGAGCAAGGTGGGGAGTTCTTGGAGGGAAGGATGCCGAGGGTCATTTGGAAACAGCCTCTCTACCCCAGGGTAAGGGTAAGGTATGCGTACATACTACCCTCCCCAGACCCCACTAGTGGGATTATACTGGGTTGTTGTTGTTGTTGTTATTCCATCCTGAATTGGTCCAATTTTAACACCTTTAGCATCCATAAGAGACTGAGCAATTGAGGGACTACCAAAAAAATGTTCTTCAATGTTTTTTAAGCCCATAGTTAGAAGCTGACTTGTAAGCATTTCAGGCCATCTTGAGGTGAAAAGCATTTCAAACTAGTGCAGAGCATTAATTACAAATTGGTACTCAAAATTTCTCGAGTCTACTGGTGCAAATATCTCTAATTCACTTCCAAGATTAGGATCTCAGGTTTTGGACATCAACTTTCTGCTGAAAGAGCATAAACCTCGGGACAATGCTGCTAGATAAAGATAAAATTTCCTGAATGCTCAAGCTCTCTACTTATCCCGTCTATGTTCACACGTCTTAGCAATATCTTGGTACCACCTCCTTTGCTCGAGTAGGAAATGACATTCAAAAACCTTAAACCTGACTAATCCAGCAAGTATTAGACATCTTTTTGGATATCATTGTGACATCTTGTTAGAACCGGGGAAAAAAATCCAAATGCAGCACTGAAAAACAGGGGCGGATTTAGGGGCGCGGAAGTGGGTTCCCCCTTCACCGGAAAATTACACTGTACATATAAGGCAACATCCGTTTTGTGCTTCAATATATTACATTTTGAATCCCCTTGTCACAGCCCAAAAGCATAGCTCAGTGATAAAACCTTTGTGAGGTTGCTGGTTTAATTCCTACTGGCCACAGTCCCTTTTAATTTTTTAACTTTTTTCTTTTTTGAACCCACTTAGCTCCGCCACTGCTGACAAACTGACTTCCAAGAATTTATGGTATCCAAACACTAAAGACCTAAGAACAAAGGGAAAAGCTTGCTTTGCCTGCTGAAGCTTTATTTCAATAAGTTGTGCTTCAGTATGCATGATCTCCATTTAAATCGTCTAGCAGCTTCACTCAGCAAAAGAGCCTTACTTTAACTAGATTAATGAAGTACCAACACCCGACCTGCAGAATGGTTTTTAAGATATTGAAGAGATGAAACAGAACAAAGAGGATCATTTTTTTAAGGGAACATGGTTCATTCGCTTGCTCATCAACTCTCAGCTTCCCAGGAGTGACCAAGAGAAGCTGGGGATACCCGATTACTACANTTACAAATTGGTACTCAAAATTTCTCGAGTCTACTGGTGCAAATATCTCTAATTCACTTCCAAGATTAGGATCTCAGGTTTTGGACATCAACTTTCTGCTGAAAGAGCATAAACCTCGGGACAATGCTGCTAGATAAAGATAAAATTTCCTGAATGCTCAAGCTCTCTACTTATCCCGTCTATGTTCACACGTCTTAGCAATATCTTGATACCACCTCCCTTGCTCGAGTAGGAAATGACATTCAAAAACCTTAAACCTGACTAATCCAGCAAGTATTAGACATCTTTTTGGATATCATTGTGACATCTTGTTAGAACCGGGGAAAAAAATCCAAATGCAGCACTGAAAAACAGGGGCGGATTTAGGGGCGCGGAAGTGGGTTCCCCCTTCACCGGAAAATTACACTGTACATATAAGGCAACATCCGTTTTGTGCTTCAATATATTACATTTTGAATCCCCTTGTCACAGCCCAAAAGCATAGCTCAGTGATAAAACCTTTG
>AWOL01S0330782.1:1240-14888 GCA_000715115.1 Nicotiana otophora | reverse complement strand
TTACCAAACTTCTTTTTTAGGTTCATCTCGAGCTTTCCTTCTATTTTTCTTAGGTCTACTAGGCATCTTAGTAATTAGAGGAGGCTCAAAAGTGGGATTCTGAGTTAATGGCTACATCTCCATGTTGGTTATTGGCTGTATGTAATAATTGAAAGCTTTCATGTATGTTTCTTTCCTGTACAATGAACAACATAGTCAACATGCTCAAATTTCCAAAAACATATTGCACATATTGCATGGGAGCATGGTATTCATTTGACTTGCTATGATATACATGTGCATGTGTCAACAATATGTTTGTATATCCCATGTTGTATCTCATACCTAGTGTCTCCTTTCCATTTAAATTAATGCCTAACTGCATATTGAGATTGTTCCTCTATGTACCTCGTTGCCATAGGAGATACATCAGAGATTCACCTTGTTGCAAATTCTCTCATGGTAGTCATCCTCTCCATTACCTTCACTCTAATCTCTTCTAACATGGTTACGATAGACTTGTGCCTAGCAAACATAATCCAACTATTCAAAAGTGTCACACATGTTGTTCTCCACAAAATCACATTTACTCCAACCTTTAAAGAATGCTTTACACCAACATTGTTTGGGGTATCTTAGTAAATCCTCAATTATCTTATTGTCACTCAATTTTGCCAACTCATCTATCTTAGCGTTGAGATATGCTTCAAATGAAGCTCTTGCACAGGCCCAAAACTTATTTCTTCTTTCCTCACCTTTCCACTTTTGTTTCCAGTTGCTCCATATGTGTCTTGCACACATTCTATGCTCAGCATTTGGCATCAACTCAACCACAGATTGAATAAGTCCCTTAAGCAACAAGAAAAGAGTTATAATATCAAAAATATATATAAAGTAATTACAGGAAGAATAAAAATAAATATATACCTTCTGCATATTAGAAATGATGGTCAGCCCTTCACCTTGGGATTCTACGAGCTGCAAATCATGCACAAGGCACCTAAAAAACCATGACCATATGTTCTTTGTCTCCTTTTCAACCACTGCCCAAGCAACATGGTACATTCAGTTGTACCATCTTTATCAATGCATGATTGTAGCTCACATTTACACACCCCCTTCAGAAATACCCCCATCAAAGACAATAACTTTTCTACATCATTCCAGCCAACCTACTTTGCAAGCGTTTAGACAAATGTAGATCCCCACAAACACCACTTTACCATATATTATCTCCTTTGAAGTCTTCAACATAACAGTGTTGCCAGGTGTATACCTCAGCATGTCAGCATAATCATATATTCTAGCAAACTCCTGCTTGTAATCACCCAAATACTTACCCATGACCTGATGTTTAGCCCTGGCACAGATGGATTTTCCCACATACACACCATACGTTATCCTAATCAAATCCTGCAACTTCATAAGCTTTATGTTAGGTTGGTTGATATTCTTGTCCTTAAAATGTTTAGCTACCTATGTTGTATTAGCCATATTGTTTTTGGTTGCTCTGAAACATTATGAACATGATAGTAGTTGCCGACAATGAAATTCCCTGTGTGTCCCTCCAAGCTTCCCAAAATATGTCATATGCATCTTGTTGAGTTCACACATGTTGCCCTAACCGTATGTTGCTCATTAGGCCTCAACTTAATTTAAACTCTCCTTTGTACAGCATAATCTTGCAAAGCAGTTCTGAACTGTTTAACACTTTCAAAAACCATTTCCAACTGGAAACAAATTTTCTTGCAATCAGGATCAAAGTATACCATGCTGCTTGGTTGAGGGTTATGTACCCCATCTTTCTCAACTACTTCATCATTTGTATCCTCACTACCTGGATCTGAATTATCTAGGTATTGCTTATTCCCCCCAACTTCTTAGCATATTTGGAACCCTTATCCTTATACATGTCTTCAAAATCGGGGTCTATACCTACAACTCCACTAGGTATCATATCAATATTAACTTCACTAGATCTTAATTTACTACTTTTTTCATTTACTTTAGCCCGTCTAACAACAACAACTTCAGGTTTTAGATCACTTGTCTCTCCAAGAATATCCTCATTTGCACCATATAATGACTCATCTATATCATCATCATCATCATCATCAGAAATAACCTCATAATAACCATCCTCTCTCATAACTTCCCTTTGAAAGTACAAGAAGGGGGGTGAATTGTCGATTTTTATTTTTAGTATTATAAGTAGTTAACTAGTTTATAGATTAGTCGACTAGAGATAAAAACAGAATAATAGTAATGCATAAATAAGATGCAGGAAATAAAAATATCAGGATTTTTATACTGGTTCGGATTCAATATGAATCCTACTCCAGTCCCCTTGGGTTTCAAGGTTGATCTCTTTCAATGTATGAGGTTTCTCGAGTACAACATGGTTGATATAGCTTTACACCATAACTTAATCTTTATGTCACTTCTCTCTTCTCGATACAATGCCTCACTAGTGTTTGTCTTTTTTTCTTCTCTCACTAATTACACAGCAAATCTAAAAAGAAACACAATGCTTGTTTGGAGTAGAACAAAAAGAGTAATAATGGTTCGTTCAAAGTATGTCATTCCAAGGCCAATGCAGTAGCTATTTATACTTCTTGATACCTTCGAGTCCTGTACATCTTTTGAGAGATTTGCGAACCCAAGGGAGTTTGTCTTTAGACGAATTCGTAGATTGATTCCGACTTGTCTTGACTCGCGGGCTTGAGTGATTTCTTCCTTAATTGAGAGAATATTCCAGTTACTAGATCCCTTGATTGATGACTTCGATTGATGTCATTATGTGGGAGAATCTTTAGCGGATGATTTCATGCCAGTAATCTCTTTTGACTTAGATTCTTCCTATAATAACTCTTTTAATTGATTTTGGCATCTTCCTTGACTGATTTATCAGCTTCTCTTTCCTTTTTCATTTGATTCATTTTTGCCTTCATATCATTGTTCATAATCTTTTCCTCCACATAAGGAGGAACTGGTTATTTTGCATCACTAAATTTTACTGAGATCTAACAATCTCCCCCTTTTTGATGATGACAAAATAACATTAAAAATACTTCCCTATTGACCTGCCTCCTTGAGTGTGTTGTAGTCAACTCTCCTTTAATTTACGTTTCTTGGTAGACATTCTAGTCGACTCCCCCTCAGTTGGACATTCTGTTGTGCCTCATTTGTAGTCAGCTCCCCCTTATTTGTAGGCGACTCCCCTTCAGTTGTATACTGTATGATGTACCTGTAATCTAAAAACAGAGCACAAAACAGAGCACGAGGAATACATAGAAACAGAGGCCTTAAGCTGCCTTAAGCTTTGCTTACTATTTCTCCCCCGTTGTCATCAGCAAAAAAACGATAAAAGCAGAGAAATTAAAAGTATTTGTCCTGATATTACACCCCATGACTGAATCATCAGTCGCAAAAAAAAGTCGTGAAACGAAAATTGTCTTAAACGACCAAACATCAACGGCGCATAAAGTAGATATGGGTGTTGCAAACGGCCTCCTTGAGGCGATCAAAGCTAGAATTCACTGTGACAGAGACACCATCAATTCTGTGGTGCATCTCTTTGGAGGCCATTACTACTTTTTCTGCAGTCTTGAGAATCTGCACTCGAATCTTGGACACGTCGGATCCTGTATTATTTGCCATTTCATGGATATCTTCAATCTGGCTTTGCATAAGGTTAAGGAGTTCTTGATGACAGAAAATGTTTCATTGATGGAAGCAAGCTTTTCTAAGAGGTCAGAATCACTTGTATTCGGTGAGATACACGAGCCTTTGCCTTGGAATTGGAGTAGACATTCTTAGTTTCACCTTCTTATTTCTTGACCTAGGCACCCTTTACAAAAATATAACCCATGCTAGCAAATCCCCTGGAATTGTAAGACTTGGTAACAGTAATGTAGGGATGGTCAACAAGGGATATGTTGTTGGCTTCTAGCAGATGGGTGATAACCATATCATAAGGAAAACTTGTGGGATCATCGGCATTTTCTATCATGAAATTGATGACCCAAGAAGACAACTTGGCCTTGTGCTTGGTCAGAATATAGTAAACTAATAAGGTATCACGACGGGAGAAGGTAGAGAAGGATCATGTCCTTGGAAGAAGGGTGGTTGCTACAATATGTGCTAAGAAACGAGTTTCAAAACAGCCATTATTGGGTCCTAGTTGACTAGGGAGAGAGTGAGAAGGTGATTCAGCTATACATATTTTAACTTGATCAAAAGAGATTTCAAAATCCTCATATCAGGTATTCTTAAAAAGCATAGAAAAACCAGAACAACTACATTGAAAAATAGTATCAAACAGAGTACGGTCCAGAATAATACGTTTGCAAAGAACCATGGTTTCTAATTTATCAGGTTTGCTAGAGCGCATAGAACATTCTAAAAAGGGGATCATATACCTTTGGAGGAGGTAAGGAGAAAAAAAAATTCCAACCCTGGAAGTCGAAGAGTTCCTTCACTTTGCAGTTGAGTCTGTCCATGACATTTAAATTGACAACTCCGCCATGAGCGACAGGCTTGTCTTTGAAAGTAATGAAGGCATCCCTGTTTGGAGTGTCCTAGAAATTTAGGTCAGACTCAAGAGAACTGAAGGGATCAGTTTTGCACTTTTTGGGAGTGAAAATTTCAGGGAGGTCTCCAATGGGTCATTTTCCTAGGGCTTTCCCGTTGAGACTACGAGCATCACCTGAGAGATCTTGAGAGGAGGCAAAGTCTTCGGAGTGGTCTGATCCTAAATTGACTGGTTCAGGAGGTTGAGAAGAAGGTTTTGCCCTAGAGTGAGTGCTTTTCCGGGTTGAAGCAGATGGAGTTTTGGAGTGCTTTGCCATGGTAGGGTTTGGAATAGGGGAGTGGAGATACAAATAATGTGAGAGGGATAGATTAGGCTTTGAACTTAAAAGGGTGATAAACGGCGGTTGAGTACAAATGAAAAGGCGTCAGAGATTTGACGCAATGATTGACCAGTCTCTGAAAGGTAATGAAAAGGCGTGAAACAAGAAAAGTAACAGACACATAATTAATGCACCTTACACACTTAAGGAAATATTTAAACTAAGATACAATTATAATTAAAAATACCGCAAAGGCCCTAAAATTATGAGTTTATGGAAATAGTGCCAAGAGAGTCTCGTAATGCACAAAATCTGTCTTCTAGCAAGGGTTTTGTGAATATATCTGTCAATTGATCAGTGAAACTAACAAACAATAATTCTATGTTGCTTTTAAGAACATGATCTTCAATAAAATTGTGCTTAATGTCTATATGCTTAGCTCTAGAATGATGCACATGATTATTTGATAGATAAATAGCACTAGAATTATCATAAAATATTTAAACATGCTTGAAAAATAATTCATAGTCACCCAATTGATGATACATCCATAGCAATTGAGCACAATATTGTCTAATTGCGATGTACTCTGCTTCATTGATCCATGTTTCTTATTGTTCCAGGAGATTAGTGCTTTTCCCAGTAATTGACAAGTCCCACTTGTGATTTTTCTGTCCTCCTTGTCACCTGCGAGATCAACATCTGAAAAACCATCAAGTTTAAAATTGTTAGAGCGAGGATCCCAAAGTCTGTAAGAGGTGGTTCCAATGAGATAGCAAATAATTTGCTTTACTGCTGTTAAGTGAGACTCTTTAGGAGCTGACTGAAACCTGGCACATTTACAAACACTGAACATGATATCCGGTCGACTAGCTGTTAGATATAGTAGAGATCCAATCATCCCACGATACTTGGTTTCGTCTACTGATTTTCCCTATTCATCCCTGTCTAAACTTGTAGACGGACTCATAGGAGTTCCAATTGATTTGGCATTGCTCATTCCAAATTTTTGAATCAATTCCTTTGTATACTTGGTTTGGCAGATGAAAATTCCACTTTCTGATTAATGGATTTGTAGTCCAAGAAAAAATATCAGCTCTTCCATCATACTCATTTCGAACTCACTTTGCATGAGATCTGAAAAGTCCTTTCATAAAAGTAGATTAGTACTGTCAAATATAATATCATCTACATAGATTTGAATAATAAGATTACCTTCAGTAGATCTCTTGATAAATAGAGTAGTATCCACCTTACCTCTGGTGAACCCATGATTCGTTAAAAAATAACTTAATCTTTCATACCAAGCTCGAGGAACTTGTTTGAGTCCATAAAGAGCTTTAGCTAGCTTGTACACATGATAAGGAAATTGTGAGTTTTCAAAACCAGGAGGTTGTTTTACATATACCTCCTCATCAATAAAACCGTTTATAAAAGTACTTTTGACATCTATTTGAAATAATTTAAAACCTTTGAAAGATGCATAGGCAAGCAATATACGAATTGATTCTAACCGTGCTACCGGTGCAAAGGTTTCATCATAGTTGACTCCTTCTTACTGTGAGTAGCCTTGAGCTACTAGTCTGGCTTTGTTTCTTACTACCTTTCCTTCTTCATTTAGCTTGTTTCAAAATACCCACTTTGTTCCTACTATAGTAGTGTTTGCAGGCTTAGGAACCAATTCCCAAACTTTGTTTTTGTCGAATTGATCAAGTTCGTCTTGCATGGCTTGTATCCAGCTGGAGTCCTTTAGAGCTTCATCAACTTTCTTTGGTTTCTACTTGAGAGATGAGTACAATATTTGCTTTCTTTTTGAGAGACCTTATGGTTTTCATCCCTTCGCTTGGTTCCCCTATGATAAAGTTTTGAGGATATTCAGGTTCACTTTTCCATTCATTTGGTCGGGTTCCAACTGCATAAGTAGTTGATTCCTTTTGTGGTTCAACAGGATTAATCACAAGTTCATTAGTCGACTCCGTGACTGTAGCTAGTATATTAGTCGACTTATGTGGTGTATTTGTCTGTGATCCTTCTTGACTTGTGTCTTCATCACCTGTAATGATTTGACCATAGAGTTATTTTCATCGAATATAACATGCACTTATTCTTCTACAAATAATGTACGTTTGTTGTAAACTCTAAAAGATCTACTGTTAATAGAGTAACCAAGGAAAATACCTTCATCACTTCTTGGATCAAATTTTCCAAGGTTATCCTTACCATTGTTGTGAATGAAACACTTACTTCCGAATGGGTGAAAGTAGCCAATATTTGGTTTCTTACCTTTTCATAATTCATATGGAGTCTTCTTTGAAATAGGTCTTATGAGGCACCTGTTAAGAATATGGCATGATGTACTGATTGCTTATGCCCAGAAGTGATTTGGCAGTGCATGTTCAAATATCATTGTTCTTGCCCTATCTTGTAGAGTTCTATTCTTGCGGTCAACTACTCCATTCTGTTGGGGTGATCTTGGAGCTGAGAAATTATGAGTATACCCTTGATAATTATAGAATTCTTCAAAGGAACTGCTTTCAAACTCTCCTTGATGGTTGCTTTGGATGGTTGTGATCAGATACTCTTTTTCTCTTACAACTCTTTTACAGAAAATCTCAAAAAATTTTAGAGCTCATCTTTATGAGATAAGAAAACTACCCATATATAACATGAGTAATCATCAACAATAACAAAAGCATATCGTTTACCTCTAATGCTGGCAGTTCTAGTGGGTCCAAACAAGTCCATTTTAAGTAATTGCAAAGGCTTGGTTGTGGACACAATATCCTTTATTTTGAAAGAGTTTCTAGTTTGTTTACCAATCTGACATGCATCACATACATGATTTCTAAAAAAATTGAGTTTGGGAAGACCAATAACTAAATCATACTTGGACAGTTTTTCAATAAGATGCATGCTCGCATGACCAAATTTTTTATGTCAAAGCCAAGGATCATCAGAAATGGATGCTAGACAAATGTGACTGTCTAGATTTTCAATGCCATCAAGAATATAAACATTTCCATACATTTTTCTTGGAAGAATAGTTTTACTTGTTTCATCCTCAATGGCACACTCCGTTTTCTTAAATTTTACTTCATATCCCAAATCACATAGCTAACTTATGCTCAAGAGATTGTAGTTGAGTCCATCTATAAGATACATCTCTGTAATGTCACAGTTATTTTCGAATGGAACTGTATTGGTACCAACTATCTTTATTTTTGAATCATCACCAACTTTGACATTTCCACAATTTATTTTTGTGACTTCTTTGAACAGATTTTTGTCACCCGTCATGTGACTGGAACATGCACTGTCTAAATACCATTTTTCTTTACAACTCTTTTTGTGGTGTTGCTGCAAAATAGAATTGTCACCTTTTTTTATGCACCCAAGCTTTTTTGGGTCCTTTATGGTTAGTTCTACTAGGATCAAGATTGTTTTTGGGTTTCCAAATCCATCCTGAAACATTAGATTTACGAAATCGACAAAAAGAATATTTATGTCCAATTTTGTTATAGTAATGACACATAGGGGCTGATCCAGTTTTTGATCTACCATTTGTGTTAGTACCTGTGGACTCAATTCTAATCAGTCCTTTTCCAGTTGACTTGTAAGTCGCCTGGTTAGACTTGATAGAATTGTGACTGGTGGACTTGCGCATGCCATTAAGTTGCATTTGCAATTCCTGAACTTCATCTTGAAGTACATCTCTTTTGATTTCACAGATTTCAAGCTAAAGTTCCCAGTCTTTTTTTCCCTATTGAATCTCCTTAGTTCATTCAACATTTTTTCAGACTCTTTTAGGGTAAGGTCAAGAATATCCCGTAATTCATTACATTTATCACAGTTATAAGATCTTACATCGCTTGTTTTACCTTGTGCCATGAAACAATTTTCAGTATTTTCCTTGCATTCATCATTTGATATATCTTTATTGTCACACCTCCTTTTTCCTGCAGGGGGATAGGGGAGAGGGGACTTTTTCCAATTCAAGTGCCAATATTCGAAATGGGATTATTTATTTATTTCAGAGCCGCCACTTGGAATAATTTATGGTGTCCCAAGTCACCGGTTTATTTTAAATCCCAAATCGAGGAAATTGACTCTTATTTATGGTCTGTGAACACAGAAGGCCGGGTAAGGAATTTCGTTAACCCGGGAGAAGGTGTGAGGCACTCTCGAGTTCCGTGGTTTCAACACGGTCGCTCAACTATTAATAATTGGCCTAATTATCTGATTGATTACATGCTTGAACCTATTGTGCATTTTTTGACTTTTTAACCGTTTTTAATTATTTATGAAATTATTTCTGGAACAAGTCACGATGTCATACACTTGTCATTTTGGCACATACCGCAAACCGCGCCACATGAAATGCACCCGCGATTTACGATATGCTTATTTTATTATTGTTTGAAGTTGTGGTCGAGTCACGCGAAACGTACACTCGAATTAGGGTTGCGTATCATAACTATGCCACGGGAACCGTACCCATAGTTNTCTTATTTATGGTCTGCGAACACAGAAGACCGGGTAAGGAATTTCGTTAACCCGGGAAAAGGTGTGAGGCACTCCCGAGTTCCGTGATTTCAGCACGGTCGCTCAACTATTAATAATTGGCCTAATTATCTAATTGATTAAATGCTTGAACCTATTGTGCATTTTTTTTGACTTTTTAACCGTTTTTAATTATTTATGGAATTATGTCTGGAACAAGTCACGATGTCGTACACTTGTCATTTTGGCACATACCGCAAACCGCGCCACATGAAATGCACCCTCGATTTACGATATGCTTATTTTATTATTGTTTGAAGTTGTGGTCGAGTCACGCTAAACGTACACTCGAATTAGGATTGTGTATCATAACTATGCCACGGGAACTGTACCCATAGTCACGACAATTTATTAATTGCGCCTAAAGTAAGCTACGATGTTCAAGATTGATTACCTACATTGTGAGATTAAGGTATGATAATTGTAAGTTAATAACTACTTTGTGGACATCGTAATTTGACTTCAGTTCTGGTTCGTAAACAAACAAGTGGGCTACAAAAAATCATTGGGCCTAGAAGGTCGATTATTCCCTAACTTCCCTTTCAATTCATGATACGAACAATTTAACTCAAACGAAATTACAAACGGCCTTCCTAATTATGTTCGCAAGATGCCAGTTAGCCGAAATTCAGATTTCCGAGCTAAAGTGGCATTCAATTGGAAATCTCATATTAATAGCTAACTCAACTTAACATTAATCAGGTTCATGAACATGTTTTAACATGTAGAAGAACAACATAAGCTATCAACGAAATTTAAAGGAGCATAAATTAAAACAACAGAATCTTCTCTTTTCAACATTCGTGGTCCCAAGCAAAACAGAAATAAATCGCCATGAAGTTAAACAAGTTTAAATCTTCTAATAGACAAACTACTCAGAAAAGGATTCAATCATGTAAAGGTGACAATGATTCAAAATTTCATGGAGAGAACAGAGGAATTAATTCCTATTTACCAATACAAAGACGAGTTCTCAAGTGAATACCTGGTTGCACAAACCAATTCTTAAAAAAAAACAAATGAAAGCGAGATAAGAGAACGTTAAAGCTCAGTAAAACAGCAATAGCAATGACAGAAGTCCATGGCTCCAAAAATCAATCGACTTAGAGATTCCAGGATTATGAAAAATAGACATGGAGTATGGGAAACAATACAATTTTAAAACAATTTCAACTTCATTCAACTAAACAATAATAAGATACAGAACATACCTAGACTGGAAAAAGAATACTCAACAGAAATCCATTAAATAAAGGTTTGGATTGGAGAGGGCAACATTTCTTCAAAATTTGTTCTAAACAATTCAAAGTTCTATTCCACATAACAGTGAATCTATTGTCTTAAACCCCAAGATATGCAGCTTAATTCGAAAGATAGAGCTGAGCCAACAAAGAAACAATTTCAAAGAAATTCCAGCACTCATTTCATAATGAAACTAACAAGAATCAACAAAAATACTCATGAAGATCATAAGGCATAAATCACTAATTAGATACTCCTTCCACATCCATACCACTAATCCGGTTTGTTCAAACATACCAAAACTAACAAAAATCAGTAGGATTCACAAGAAAATTGCATTATAAAGCAATCACACCTAAATCAACTTGCAGACATTTTCCATTTTTGACAAATCTCAACTAGCAACACATTATGAACAATACCATAACACGATAGGAAAGAGCAAAGAGATGAACCTGGATGTGTGTAAAGATTTCGATTAATGCTGAAAGTGAATACAATGAAGTGCGACAACAAAATTGAGCAAAACGACAGCTATGACTCGAACGAAAACCCGGACTGAAATCTGCTCGGCATGAATGGAGCCGCAAATGGACTTCAAATAGCAAGCAATGAACAGCTCGAACAACCTCGACTCAGCTTCCGGCCTCAGATAATCTTCATTTTTTTAAATTAAAAAAAAAACAAAAGAAAAGCTGAAATATATTTTCATTTTTTTCGAAATTCAGATCTTAAGAACATAAGACTCTTTTTTTATTGTTTTTCTGGAACTCGAGATAAGAAACTAAGAAAACTAAACTGATTTTGTTTTTGTTTTCTGGAATTCGAGAGGAGAATTGACAACTAAACTAAGTTTTTCAGTATTTTTGTTTAGAATCTCCAAGAACAGAAGCCCTAGCGAAGAAACTTAAAGCCAAAGAAAAAGTTTTGTTCTCCAAAACCCTAGAACTTCTCCTCCCTCTCCTTTTGGACTGAAAGATTGTCCTAAAATATTTTACCCGAAAATTTTATCTCTGATCTTTTTTTTTTCTTCCTCAAGACCTTAGATATATATAGCCTAGCCCTGGCCTCCTTTCTAATTCGAAAACTCCCAACTCTCTGTGTGGACGATTTTTCGGGACAAATGGAAGGCATGGATTGATTGTCAATCGATCCATGGCTCCCATTAATCTAAAAATTGCCTCGAAGAGAATCTAGACACGAAATATCCGGAAGGAATAATCTTGTTGTCAGAGTTAGTTAGGCTATGTGGCAAGAGGAGAGAGGAGGGAGCACGTGAGGTGAGCGGGTTTGATTTTTTCCGGTAGGTTTCGGGTATAGCAGCAGCGAGAGAAGGTGGAGGGGGAGCCGTTTGGTTAGGATAGAGATAGGGTTAGGGTTTCTTGATATTAGGTTTATATATTTAGGTGAGGGTGAATAATAACAATTGGATGAGTTGGGGTTGAAGGGCTGAGATTGAATGGGGAAATAGGGGCGGGTCGGCCGGTTTGGACGAGTCATGGGTTCAGATGTTGAAGCGTTGGGCTGGGCGAGCTGGATAATTCGGGGGAATTAGGGTAATTGTTTGGGCCAGAAATTGTTTTTGGCCCAAATTCGAGACCAAACAAATTTTTCTTTCTTTTCTTTTCTTTTTCTTGATTTTAAATCCTAATAATATTAATTAATTAAAAACCTAAATTAAGTCCTAAATCAATCTAATTTGTAGAAATAAACCTAGTTGTCTATTTTACCATAATTAATTAATTTAGACTAATGAAGGAAGAATTACTAATTTGCAATTTAAAGCTAAAAATGTAAAAATGACTCATATATATTTTTTGATTTTCGTTTAATAATGCAATTTAACTCATGCAATTAAATCCTAAATGCAACTAGACCTAAAATGTTATGCACGAAATACTTTAACCATTTTGGTATTTTTCTTATGATTTTAGAATGTTAAATATGCAACTAAATGCAAGCAACTTTTAACCAAAATTCCTACAAATTCTATAAAACTAAAAATAATTAAGAAAAATCTATTTGTGAATTTCTATAGGAATATTTTAGTCGGACAAAAATCAGGCGCTCACAGCTGCCCCTCTTTGCTTGGAAACACGAAGAGTTTTCGGGCAAAGATACAATGAGCAAATACGAGGGATTTTTTGACCGTTTGTGTACTCCATGGAAGCATTTTGAAAACGTTTGACCGAACCTTGCTTCCAAGGTTGCCTACATATCCCCGGCTATGGAGGAATCAGGTCGGTGTAGTTCTGGAAGTTTTGGTAGCTGGAACTATCGAGAAGCTGTGATTTCACTGTTGTTGCTGCTGCTGCTTTTTCTTGCTGAGCTCCCTATTACACCAAAGTCAAAATGAAAAGAAACTAACTAAGCCTATCAGCTACGAGTTACAAGATTCCTATCTATGGGTCTTCTGAAGCTTGATCTTGAGTCTTGAATGGTTCTTCATGCGGACTTTTGACTTGAACCTTGATGTTTGCTAGCTGCAGGTGCTAGTTCTTTCTTCTTCTTTTTTTTCTCTCTTTCTTTTTTTTCATCTTTTTTTTTTCTTTTTTTTTTAATTCTGGATTGAGACTTCTTCCTTTGCTCATCTCGGACTGTCAGCTCGCATTCTTGAGGTGAGCTTCTTCTACTTCTAATTTGAATTGAATCCTTAAATGGCTTCCCTCGTTCTCCAGGTGGGCGCCTGATGACTTAAAACTCGAAATAAATTCCCTCATTCTCTAGGTGGGCGCCTGCTGACTTAAAAACGTGAAATAAATTCCCTCATTTTCCAAGTGGGTGTCTGCCGACTTAAAACTTGAAATTAATTCCCTCGTTCTCCAGGTGGGCGCCTGTGTTGACTTAAAACTTTAAATGAATTTCCTCGTTTTCCAGGTGGGTGCCTGATTACTTAAAAACTTGAAATGAATTCCCTCGTTTTTCAGTGGGCGCCTGATTACTTAAAACTGAAATGAATTCCCTCGTTCTCCAGGTGGGCGCCTGATGACTTAAAACTTTAAATAAATTCCCTC
>AWOL01S0330552.1:0-21783 GCA_000715115.1 Nicotiana otophora | reverse complement strand
AAACACTGTGAATTCAGTGGGCTCAAATACGATTTACTGTTTCATTACGATAATTTATATTTCACAGAATTATTATTATTTATAAATACAGCAATATTGGCGGGACTACCAGATTTACCCAACAAAACTCAACTACATGCCATCTGCTATTTGTTGTCGTCAGTTACTTTAACTTTTTTATTTCTATATATAGAAAGGCCGACTGATTAGCTTAACAGTTTTGATTTCCAAGATAGTTCAACAAAAAGGTTATGTAAATAAAATACTAATAATAAAATTTACGTAGTTAGTAAAAAGGAAACAAACAAGGAAAAAGGAAAATAGCAAGCCCTAGTAATTGCTCATGCAGTAGCGATAAGAGACACATTTCTTTAGCTAGAAAGAGTTCAGTTCAAAAGTAAGACACATATTTAGAGGTTGTACTGTCACGATCCGGAATTCTCACTCTCGGGATCGTGATGACACACAATATTTCACTTGCTAGGCAAGCCAACGTTAGATGTAGTTATTAACCAGTTTTAACATATCAATTTAAATAAAAACCAATAAGCTAAATAAAACTGAAATAAAGTGAATCAACTAAAATAATGGTGATATCCAGATACAATCCCAGAACTGGTGTCACAAGTTCATGAACGACTAGAGTACTACAAATAATAGTCTGAATGAAAGCATAACTGTTTGAAATGAAATAAACAGCTAGAGTAATGTAGAAGGGGACTTAACGGCTGCAAACACCGTACATCTGTACCTCAAGTCTCTGTCAAGCAATCAATCTGAGCAATCTACTGACCGCCGCTAGGACCGACTCCAAAATCTGCACAAGAAGTGTAGAGTGTAGTATGAGTACAACCGACCCCATGTACTTTGTAAGTGCCGAGACTAACCTCGGCGAAGTAGTGACGAGGCTAAGGCGAGTAACTTACAATAACCTGTACATTGTATAAATATAATAATAGAAAAGAAAAATAGGAAATGACGGTAAAGCAGTAAACTAATGAAAACAAACTCAACCCTCGAAACTAGTGAATCCAGAAATATCATCCCTCAGAATATCATATGAAAATACGGAAGCTAACACAATACAACAATGAGTACAACACACACAATCTGTTGCGGCGCGCAACCCGATCCCATCGTACAAACACAAGCCTCCCTTATTTCACCGTATCAATATCAGAATAACATATAAAATCCGTTGAGACGCGCAATCCGATCCCACCGTATCAATCTCAAAATCCTCCCTTATTTCACCATATCACAACCGTTGCAGTGTGCAATCCGATCCACAAACAAATTCAATAAATGTAATCAATCCAACAACTCAATTCACAAGAATCTCTACTATTAAAGAATATGAGAGCAAAGCAATAAAGGAACCCCGTATCAAATCAAGGAATGCTACAATTAACACAAAAAAATAAGAATAACGCCAAATATATGACAGTTAAAGTGTACAAATAAGAAAGTTAAAGCAAGTAGCAATTAATCATGGAATCATGAAAGAAACAAACATTTCAATACAAGAGTAAATAAATGTCAAGTAATAAGTTACAGCATAGCAAGCAATTAAGGCATGTAACAGTTAAGACATGGAATAAGATAATTAATGAAATACGAGAAAGCATGAAAACAATTATTTTGACGGCGTATATACACTTGTCAGCTCGCATATATGCCGTTATACACATAATTCACATAACATATAGTTCAAGGGTTCCTAATTCCCTCAAATCAAGGTTAGACCCAATATTTACCTCGCTCCGCAAGCGAATCAAAGCTCAACCGGGGCCTTTCCTCTAAAACTTTCCTCCAAACTAATCAAATCTAACAAAAATCGACTTAATATCAACAAATAATGCTAGGGAAATCAATTACAATACATAAAGTTAAGATCTTTACACTTTTCCCAAAAAGTCAGCCCAGGACCGCTTGGTCAAAAATCGAGATTCGGACCAAGACCCAATTGCCCATTCACCCCGAGCCCGATTATGTGATTAGTTTCGAAATACGACCTCAATTTGAGGTATAAATCTCAATTTTACAAAACCCCCAATTCTATCCAAATCCCTAATTTTCTACCATGAAAGAGCATAGATTAAGGTTAGAAATCAATGGGCGTTGATGGAAATGGAAGAAAATGAGTTAAAGTATACTAACCTATGAAATGGGGATGATATTTCTCTTCAAAATCGCCTATAGGCCGAGCTGTAATGTGAAGATGGTGAAAAATGAAGAAAATCCCGTCTTTGGAACATTTAAGTGACTAGGCGTCAGGCATTCTTCGCGTTCGCGAAGGGCGTGATGCGATCGCGATGTGCAGTGGCCCAAATGGCCTTCGCGTTCTCCAGGGGTTACACGCGTTCGCGATGGTCTGTCTCCCCTGGCCATCGCGTTCTCGAGCGTGGGCTCGCGTTCACGTAAAACAACCCCTGCTCCCCTCCCAGACCCCTTACTCATCGCGTTCGCGTAGTGTTATTCGCGTTCGCGAAGGGTGAGCCCACCATTGCTTCGCGTTCACATCCTTAGCCTCACATTTGCATAGAGGAAACGCCACCCCAGCCCAGGTTACTCTTCGCGATCGTGAGAGTAGCTTCGCAATCGTGAAGAAGGATGCACCAAACATCAGAAAACTCAGAACAAGCCATAGCCTAAGTCCAAAAATCACTTTGTAGCCTATCCGAAACTCACCCGAGCCCCTCGAGCTCCTAACCAAACATGCACACAAGTGTAGTAAAATCATACGAACTTGATCGTGCGATCCAAACACCAAACTAACACCTAGAACTACGAATCATACATCAAAAGGAATGATATTTTCAAAGAAACTCAAGAACGTGTAAATTTACAACCGTACGCCTGAATCACGTCAAATAAACTCCGTTTCGCACTAAATTTTGCAGACAAGTTATAAATAGTGAAATGAACCTATACCAAGTTCCGGAACCAAAATTTGAACCCGGTAGCAACAAAGTCAACCTACGGTCAAACTTAAGAATTCTTTTAGCCTCCAAATTACTAGTTTTCAACAAATCACGTTAAATTAAGTTAGAGACTTCCGAATTTGATTCTGGGCATACACCTAAGTCCCAAATCATGATACGAACCCACTGGGACCTTCAAAATACTGATTCGGGTCCGTTTATACAAAACATTGACCGTAGTAAACTTAAATGAGTTTTAAGGCTAAATTTCACTTTTTCATAGACTTTTCACATAAAACTTTTTCGCAAAAAGTCATTGACTGCACACGCAAATCGAGGAAGGCTAAACAGAGCTATTCGAGATTTCAAAACACAAAAATGAAGGCTAAAACTGAAAATGACCTATCGGGTCATCACATTGTTCACCTCTAAAACAAATGTTCGTCCTCGAACGGACATAGAAAGATACTTGGACTGGTGAAAAGGTGTGGATATCTACTCTGCATGTCCGACTCGGACTCCCACGTGGCTGACTCAATCGGCTGACCTCTCAACTACACTCGAACTAAAGGATAACTCTTAGACCTTAACTTCCGAACTTGTCGGGCTAGGATGGCCACCGACTCCTCCTCATAAGTCAAATCCTTGTCCAATTGGACTGAGCTGAAATCTAACACATGGGACATATCACCATGATACTTCCGGAGCATGGACACATGGAACATCAGATGGACTGTTGATAAACTAGGTGGCAATGCCAGTCTATAGGCCACCTCACCCACTATCTCAAGAATCTCAAAGGGTCTGATATACCTAGGGCTCAACTTGCCATTCTTTCCGAACCTCATCACACCCTTCATGGGTGAAACCCGGAGAAATATCCTCTCTCCAACCATGAATGCAACATCATGAACTCTACGATCGGCATAACTCTTATGTCTAGACTGAGCTGTGCGAAATTGAACCGCGCTCAAATGCACATCTCAAAACAAGGTATGAAATGGTCGATTGCAATTATAGTAACCCAATGAAGAGTCGGGATCGAATCCACAGGGATCTAGATGGGAGTTAGGAGTTTATATTCTAATGCGTGATATTGAATTATCTTAATTTGTACTTACACAAGAAAGGGTTTTGTTGCTATTTCTATTTTAAAATTAAAGATTGCAAAATAGAGAAAGAAGACTAAGATACTTGTTTTTGATGTTTTTTAAATAGGTAAAAGCCTAGGGATGTGACCATTAGATAGGTGTTAGCCTAATAGGATAAAAACCTTAATGTTTGTTATATTGATCGGGGTGTATTATAGCTATCAACTCTTAGTTACCCACTCAATACCTATTGGTCAGAGAATGATTTTGCTCAATTTGGCTTTATCAAGACCAAATGGGTATCACACAATACAATTGATAAAAGCTCAAGTCGGGTTATTACTATCTCTAGGTTGAACCCTTTGATTGGGTTAATCAATCTCTCGATTGGACCAATTCCTTATTAGCCAAGGTTTCCTAGACTAAGTCTTTATTTCTCAAGTAGAGACTAAGTCAAATAGGCATGAAATAATGTCTGCAACCATTAATTCCACAAATTAAAGCATGAACTGGGCTAAATAATAAATACTCAATCATAAACAAGCACTAATTTAATTACTCATAAGGTGAACGAACTAGGGTTGGGTCACAACCCTAGTAAACATCTATCTACTCATGCTTGATATTGAAGAAAAAGAAAAAGAAATACTAATTAAACTCATAATGTAAAGTTAAAATGATAAAATCTATAGTAAAATACACCAAAATATAGAAAACTTCCAAAAGGGGCAAAGAAATCCGGCTACAGGACTTGCTGATGTCAAAACTTGACCTAAGTTTATGAAGCTCGTCTATTTATACAGGGCTGGAAATTTCGGACAAAAATTTCCTTCGGGTGGTTTTGCGGCCGCACAATTTTATATGCGGTCCGCAGAATTTTTCATCTTGCAGGAACTGGGATTCTACGGCCGCACAATTTTGAATTACGGTCGTGAGACAACATTTTTGCGGTACGCAGATTTAGAACTACGACCGCAACCTAGTCTTTTGCGGTCCACACTTTTAATGTTTGCGGCCGCAAGGCACTTCTCCTGCGGCCGTACAATTCTTGTGCGGTCTGCAATTCTGAGGGACTCAGAACTTAGAAATTTTGCACACCCTCTGAATTTGGTCTCACGCTCTTCTTTTGCGACTGCAATTTCATGTGTGGTCCGCAATTTGCTAGGAAGTCTGATGAGTTTTCCTTCATTGTTTGTGGCCGCAGATGGAATTCTGCGGACCGCAATTTCTTCTGCGATGAAAGAATTCCTTCTACAAATCGCACTTTGTATGCTTCTGTACCCTTTTGTTGCCTTGAGTACGAACTACTCCTTTTTGAGTCAGATTTTATCTCGGGAGTCCAACTTCCAACATTCCTACAATTTTGCACTTTTCATTAGTTTTGGGAACACAATCCAATGCTTTTAGACTAAAACAAAAGCAAAAAGGTGCTAATAAGTAGTCAAAATCCCCACTTATCAACTCCCCCAAATTTAAGTCTTTGCTTGTCCTCAAGCAAACAAAATAGTTCCCACCTCTACAAGTTGAGGGTCATTTTAGCCATTCAAATGTGAGCCATTCACACATTAGTTGGGACCAACAATTACCCACACTACTTATGTATTATCAATAAGGCTACAAGTTGAACAATTATGCACATATAGTTTTGGTGTGACACTTGAGCATCAAGAGTTGACTTTATTCATCAAGGAAGCTCGCTCTCTCATGTAGGTCATTGTGGATTCTAAACTCCTCCTCCTCATATACTCTCCATTTGCATAGCTCACTTAAGAATTTTAGCACTCAATCCAAAGGCTTATGAAATGTTCACTCATCTCTCTCAAGAGAATGTCACAAGTACGACTTCAAGTACCATAGGCTTGCCCCTCATGTAAATCGCCACTAATGTAAGCTTACTCGGCTTGAAATCAGGTAGGACTTCTTTCGGGATGTAATGAAAGCTTTTGGGTTAGGGTTGGATACAATATGGTTGAGTGGTTACACCTTTTCTTAAGCACTCCATCTTTTTATTCTCGGCTCATACCTTGCCAATTCTTTGAGGCTTTTTCTTTTCCTTGGGGGACTAAAGAGACTTAACATCACTCTTTCTTGATCATTACACTCATATTTCTCCATGTGTAGGCTCATTGCCTTTCTTTGAATCCCTTCAACTCTTCTACTTATTCATTTTTGTTGCAATTTTCTTTTTATTCTTTCCTTTTCTTTGCCTTTTCTTCTCATCATTTAATTTACTATTTTTGTGCCTTGATACCCTTTTTCAATTTCCTCGTCCCTCCCCCAAACTTATGTTTTTAGACATTTGTTTCACATGAGTGTTAAGGAAAGTCCGGGTGCCAAGAGAGGGTCACAATAGAACGGCTAAAGGCTTGTAACATGATTTTCAAATGAGAAAGGATAGAGGCTCGAAGAGGTTGACTAGGGATGACATCATTAGTAGGCAATAGAGAACTCAAACGGGCCAAGGAAAGCCTACAATCACTTCCCAATCCAAGCAAAACTTAGGATTTTGCCTTGAAACACATTCGGGGCAAGTTTTAGACCTTTCACACAGGTACTTGGATTAACAACAAAGCATCTCACCCCTCACGCAACTGGATTGTTAAAGAGGAAAGAGTCGAGGGCCCACAATGACCACATTCAATATTGAAAATCATTATGGTTCGATTAAATACTCGATTGTTGCCTAAGTCAACACCAGAGTCACAAAGTCACTAACTAGAGCTAGTCCTTTCAAAAACCTTATTTCTAACCATAAGCACATAGTTAAGTGTGTTGGTACCAAGTGAAATATGTTTGACTCTTCGAGCATGACTTAATTAGGTCTTTTTTATTCATTACTACTATTATTATTACCTAAACACTAAAAACTGACTCAGTCCCTTAAGAAGGTTGTCACGCCATCCATCGTTAGGAAGAGTCACCCGGTTCACACAAAAACTACCTTTGGAAAGAACTGTGGCATTAAGAAAACCAAAGGTTTATTGTCTACAAAAACATAAAAAGAAGCTACTAAATCAATAAGGGGCTATTAATTCAAAAAGAAGCTACTAATTCAAAAAGAAGCTAGAAGCTACTCACTTAAACACTAACTAATAAGAAAAGAAACATAAAGAAGCTACAAAGCAAAAACTATCGAAAGCATAACGAATACATATAATGAGGGAGAATGAGAAGATATATACACAATTAGAGAAGCGAAGAGAATATATTCAGAATAAGGAAAGAGGAGAAAATATTGCCACGTTATTACAAACCAATTGTCTAAGAATCATCAAATATAATCAAATAAACTCCACCCCCTGAATAAAAATAAGCATTGTCCCCAATGCTTAACAAAATAAGAGTAAAGGAAGGGTAAGAGTGAAGAAAGCTCCTTATGGCTCCTTGGCCATCTTTGTGTCCATAGAAACGACACTGACCTCAGTCTCATACAACTTGATCTCATCATCCTGAACTTTGGGAGTGACTGGGTTGGTGAACATCTGACGCACTGTCTCGGCAGTGTCAGCAGCAAGGTCTGGCTCCTCAGACTGGCTAGCTGGTGTTGTAGGTGTTGTATGATCTGGGCCTGGATGGTGTGGGTCAATCAACATATCAAATAGAAAATCTCCGACTGCAGCAAGCTTGGTAACCTATCTTCGGAGCTTGTCCACGGACTTCTTGGAGGCCTGGGACTTTCTTATTTTCTTAACTTCTTTTCCCAGCTCTTCAATCACTGACCCATGCTATACCAATGTAGCCATGATAGTGTTCTGGTTTTCTAGGAGCTTCTTCAGAGTGTCATCTACTGATGGGGGCATCTGAGGTGCCAGTATAGAGGACTGTGCTGCAATAGTACTTGATAATCAGAAAACTTTGCAGTGGTTGTCTACATCCAGTTGTTGAGGCTCGCCAATGTCTGGAAGACTTGCAGCGCAGAAAGTGGAGTAGTAGGCATGGGAACCGACTTCAAAGCCGAGGTGGAACCTGTGACAGGGACTACTATAGGAACTGAGGATGGTAGTGGAGGCATATCTGCGACACTCGATGAAAGCTCGACCGAAGTGGATGGAATATTAACTGCCTCTACAACTACCGCCGGTGGCTCATCAGACTGGCCTGTGGTGGTATATGGCTGACCCTTTCTCTTAGGGTTGTGTGCATCCATCAATGAGTACCATGAGAACGACTTCTTCGCCTGCACCTTTGTATCAAAGTTCCTCGGCTCTACCCTCACATCCGTGAAATACTCTGTAATGGTGTTGGGATACAGGTAGGATGTGTCAGCTTGCCGAGCGACCACAAAGATATTGGCCGACATCACAGCTCCCACATTGATGGGGTACCTAGCCATGATGGAAGCCACTAGAACTGCCTGCAGGATAGGAAGATATGTCTTAATCTGGCTCGGGTCTAGTCGGTTGCATAAAAAGGTCTGCCACCCCTTTGCCTCAAAGCTCAGCGTACTCCTGTGAATAGAAACCCCTGCTGTGATCCATGGTGGTGGTGGCCCAGGAGTTGCTAAAATCTCAGCTAGCCAAGGCCGAGCTACATCCCCAAGTGCACATTTCTCTAAGTACTCTATGGGCTCGACATCATCAAAACCCATGTAAGTGTTCAATTTGTGCTGATCAAATCGCACCTTGAGGTTCCTCACTTTAGTCATCTTTGTCCCTTTCTTGATATGCGCCACACTTGCATAAAATTCCCGAACAAGGTATTCCTTTGCATCCACCACGCTCTGGGTAAATCACATCCACTCTTTGTGTTCTCTAAACTGTCTCAATACTGTAGGGTTATATCTCAAGATATATCAACTGAAACTGCCGCTCAAGAGTGAGCGACCTCACTAGCCACTATTCACAAAAATGGGTGAAGGAAACCAAACTGACAAACCGGTCCTCCCACACCTCTTTATTCTTCAATCTCTCGAGGCCGGTAACGGTAGAATCTCCCCCTCTACCATCATCAGGGATGTCCTACATTGATTCCTATGGTGCCTTAGGGGCAGGTGTAGTAGATGGCTCACAAGCCTGACTAGCACTTTCCGAGCCCTTGGAAGTGCTATGAGATGTGGACGACTCGTCCCTGAGATGATACCTCTCTAGTGGCCTTGACTGGACAGCCGACTGCTCATGTATAGAGGCTGAGTTGCCCTCTGATGCTTCCCTAGATGGGGCATAAGAACTGGTCTTGGAAAGGTCTGCGCCTTTCCCTCTGCTGACTGCTATTTTCTTTCTGATTTCAAGCAGTTGTGCACTAGGTAAGGGTCTCTTCCCTTGTCCCCGAGAAGGGTCACCCCTTCCTTTTGAAGTGTCGCCTCTGCCTCTAGATTGAACCATTTGCTGTACCAAGCAAAGGCGGTTGTTAGATGCAATTCAAGTTTAGACATACAATGAATGTAAGGACACACCATAAGATACAGTGAGGAACACAGTTGAAATATGTGTGCAGGGTGGGGACTTGCAGTCCGCTGATTTTTCATTGCGACCGTAGAATAGGACTTACGGACCGTACAATTCTCAATTGCGGCCGCAGAAATGGATTGCGGTCCGCACATTTCTCATTGCGACCGCAATTCAGATACCACCAACATGAAAACTCTCTGATGACAGGAAATAGGATGTTCTGTGGCTGTAATGGGATTTCTGCGGTCTGCACATTTTACATTGCGGCCGCAGAACCATGCCTTACTAAAGTACCCTAGACTTAGCTTCTGCGGACGGCATAATTTCTTGTATGGCCGCAGATTTGAACCAATTACGAACAAACAGTCATTTTTACCTAGGGCTTGCAATGTTTGCACAATTTGGACATGGAAATAACATCTAAGCAGGGAAATCTATTTACACATTCCCCCTTGAGCATTTTCTAGTCTACCCACTACAAATTTACCATACATGGTTGTTCAAATGGATTTAACAGATAAATGGTCTAAATGTCTACTAAAAATCTAAAAATTAAAAGAAATTAACAAGATTATGAAGCATACCAGATATGAGTGAGGGCAAGAAATGAGTGATCAACAGATGCTAGGCGTGCAGGTAGTAGCCCTAAGCCCTATATATATACTTGTCGGGTTTATTCAAGGGAAGGGGACGTGAGTGCGGCCGAAAAATTTCAATTGTGGTCCACAGTCTGGTACATGGGGGCTCAGTTTCCCATTCGTTTTGCGGACCGCAAAATTGTGTTTGCGGTCGCAGATTCTGTTTTGGACTGCAAAATTTGTGTTGCGGCGGCAGATCGACCCTTTTTCTGACAGACAAACTTCAGAGAGATATCATTTTCCACCTTCAATTTGTGCGGTCTCCAATGTCATTCTGTAGCCGCAGATCTCCTTCTGCTACAGCAACCACAATTGTGCGGTCCGCACAATGCAATTGCGGTCCGCACTTCTTTCCACACTTAACCACATTTCTGGGCACAATTCTTGTAAAGCACACTCATCCCTGCAACACACTTCAAATCAAGTTAGCATAAAAATAACTCCTAACTACAAAAGAAAAAAAGAATAAAAAAAACACATGGGTTGCCTCCCAAGAAGTGTATTATTTAACGTCGCGACACGACGCATATTACCATCATTTGAAATGAATCACTGCCACGACGTGGCCATCACCAACTTTTCCCAAATATTGCTTCACCCGGTGACCATTGACTCGGAATACCTCGTTGTTTTTGATTTTCAAGTCCAATGCACCAAAAGGTGTCACACCCATAATTTCAAAAGGACTACTCCATTTAAACTTTAGCTTTCTGGGAAACATCCTCAATCGTGAGTTGAACAAAAATACAAGATCACTCACCTTGAACTCTTTGTTCTAAATGTATTTGTCATGAAGATATTTCATCTTTTATTTGTACAAGGATGAACTTGCATAAGCATGGTACTGAAACTCATCCAATTCATTCAAATGTGCAACCCTCAAGTTAGCGGCTACATCCCAATCAAGATTCAACTTCTTTAGAAAGCTCAAGTTCCACCGGAAGATGACAAGATTTTCCGAACATCAACCGGTATGGAGACATTTTGATAGGTGTTTTGTAAGCTATACGATAAGCCCATAATGCATCATTGAGCTTCTTAGACCAATTCATCCGGTTAGCATTCACTGTTTTGGACAAGATACTCTTTATCTACTGGTTGGAGACTTTCACTTGACCGCTTGCTTGTGGATGATAGGGAGTCATAACTTTATGAGTAACCCCATACTTACTAAGTAAAGCGTCAAAAGCCTTGTTGCAAACATGCAACCCCTATCCCTTATGATAGCCCGCAGAGTACCAAACCTTGTGAAAATATTCTTCTTCAAGAACGCCACCACACTTCTAACTTCATTGTTGGGTAGAGCAATGGCCTCAAACCATTTAGACACATAATCAACCACGACCAAGATGTAGGTATTTCCATAAGAACTCACAAAAGGACCCATGAAGTCAATACCCCACACATCAAAAGTATCAATCTGTAAAATAGTAGTGAGAGGCATTTCATTCTTCTTTGAGATTCCACCGGCCCTTTGACATTTATCACATCTTTTAACTAAATCACTTGCATCCTTTTAAAGAGTGGGCCAATAGAAATCGCAACTTAGCACTTTGGCCGCCGTTCTTGCTCCACCATGGTGACCACCATATGGCGAAGAATGACAAGCCCTAAAAATATCACTTTGCTCTTCTTCTGGTACACATCTTCTAATTACCGCATCCGTACAAATCAGGAAAAGGTATGGCTCATCCCAATATAATCTTGACAATCCCGTTTGAGCTTCTTCCTTTGGTTTGAAGAGAACTCATCTGGGATAATTCCACACACAAGGAAATTTGCTAGATCTGCGAACCATGGCACATCCTTCATTGAAATAGCCAAGAGTTTCTCATCGGGGAAGGAGTCATTGATTTCAAGGCCATTATGCGGCCTCCCCTCCTCCTCCAAACGAGACAAGTGGTCCTCCACTTAATTTTCATTCCCTCTTCGATCTTGGATGTCAATATCAAACTCTTGAAGTCAATATCAAGCTCCAAGCTCTACGTCACTAGTATCGCACATGTAACTTAGAGCGGTGACAATGGGAGTGGTTGTCAACTTGAACTTTAACAATTCAAAGGCTCTCATGCAATCACCATTGAAGTGAACTTAGAATCTTTCTATAAAATCTTGCACCCCGGGTTCACCATTTTAGAGAAATCCTTGATGAAACGCCGGTAAAATCCCGCGTGGCCTAAGAAACTCCACACGCCTTTCACCGAAGTTGGAGGTGGAAGTTTAGACATCACCTCAATCTTTGCCTTGTCGACTTCCATTTCATTCTTAGAGATCTTGTGGCCAAGTACATTTCCTTCCTCGACCATGCAATGACACATCTCCCAATTTAGCACCAAATTTGTTTCTTCACATCTTGACAATACTTTATCCAAATTTACCAAGCAATCATCAAAGGAATCCCCGACCACCGAAAAGTCATCCATGAAAATTTCAAGGTAGTCCTCCACCATGTCCGTGAATATAGACATCATACACCTTTGAAAAGTTGCCGGTGCATTACATAAACCAAATGTCATCCGCTTGAATGCGAAAGTACCATAGGGACATATAAAAGTTATTTTCTCTTGATCTTCCGGAGCAATAAGTATTTGGTTGTAGCCCAAATAGCTATCTAGAAAACAATAGAAAGCACAACCGACCAACCTATCAAGAATTTGGTAAAGGAAGGGAAGTGGAAAATGATCCTTCCTTGTGACTTTATTGAGCTTACGATAGTCCATACACACTCTCCACTCGGTCACTGTTCTTGTGGGAATCAACTCATTCTTATTATTGGTGACCACCGTCATGCCGCCCTTCTTTGGGACGCATTGCACCAGAAAAGTTCACGAACTATCAGAAATTGGGTAGACAACCACGACATTCAACCACTTGATAATCTCCTTTTTGACCACTTCTTACATAGCCTTATTGAGTCTCCTTTTATGTTCAATAGATGGTTTGGCGTCTTCCTCCAAGTTGATCTTGTGCATGCAAAATACGGGGCTTATTCCCCGAATATCTGCCAATGTCCATCCAATAGCCTTCTTCCTCTTTTGTAGCACCGCCAATGTAGAGTCAACCTGCACGTTAGTCAAACAAGAGGAAAGAATAACCGGTAAAGTAGAACATGGGTTAAGAAATTCACACCAAAGATGTGGGGGCAATGGCTTCAACTCCAAGGTCGGAGACTCTTCAATTTAAGGCTTTGTAGGAGGAGTTTTCCTATTTTCAAGATCCAAGGAGAGTTTTCGGGGTGCATAGTTGTACGACCCCATTCCTTGCAAAAAGTTCACACATTAAATGAAGCCATCCATCTCGTCATCATTAAAGTTGAGCAAGACGGCCTCCAACATATCACCCACATTAATCGTGGCACTTGTATCATCAACAATCACATCGGTCACCAAGTCCACAAAAGAACAGACTTCATTGCTATTTGGTTGCCGCATAGATTTGCACACGTGGAATACCATCTTTTCATCACCCACTCAAAAAGTGAGTTCTTCGGCTTCCGCATCAACAAGAGCCTTCCTCGTAGCATGGAAAGGTCTTCCAAGAATAATCGGCACCTCATAGTCCACTTCATAATCAAGAATGACAAAATCTACCGGAAGAATGAATTTATCAACACGAACCAATACATCTTCAATCACTCCCAACGGTCTCTTCATGGTACGATCGGCCATTTGTAATCTCATAGATGTGGGTCTTGGTTGCCCAGTTCTCAAAGTCTTAAAAATCGAATAGGGCATCAAATTGATACTTTCCCCAAGATCATAAAGAGCTTTAGCAAACTCGGCACTTCCAATGGTACAAGGGATTGTGAAAGCGTCGGGATCTTCCAATTTAGGAGCCATTGAATGCACAATTGCACTCACTTGATGAGTGACTTTGATAGTTTCAACATTTATCGACCGCTTCTTTGTCACCAAATCCTTCATAAACTTTCCATAACCGGGCGTTCCAAAGCTTCAACTAATGGCACATTGATTGAGAGACTCTTCATCATGTCAATGAACTTTTTGAATTGATTCTTGCCATTTAGCTTGGCAAGACTTTGAAGATATGGAGGAGGAGGCTTAGGTAATGGTGCCTTATCCTTTTGCACTACCGGTTCCGGTATGTCAATAACATGATCCCTAGACTGGTTCACTTTCTCTTGAGTCTCTTCCACTTTGCCATCAATATCAATCCGAACTTCATCATTTGGTTGCATCACATTGCTCGGGACCTCTTCTTCTTGTACTACTTTCTCATCATCCACAAGTTTCCTTTGACTTGAGGTGGGTGCACTCCCACCTCTTCCACTTTGTTTTAGTAACGGCCATGGCATGTTTCATGTTGTTCCCATCCTTTGGGTTTACCACCGTGTCACTTGGTAGTGCCCCTTTAGGATGAGAATTTAGAGCTTGAGAGATTTGCCCCATTTGCACTTCTAAGTTGCGGATCGATGTGTAGTGTAAGGCAAGTTGAGCATTAGAATCAGCATTCTTCTCCATCATTTTCTTGAGCATGTTCTCAATACACCCCATTTCATTACTGGAAGAACTAGGAGCATGGGAAGGATATCGATGCTCTCTGATGCACTCATACCAAAAAGACCGAGAGACCGTGCACGCTAGAAGATGAATGCACTACGAAACGTCTAACCTCATGAATTGGTTGGCCAAAACCTGAACATCTGATGTTAGAGGCCTCTCCCCAACTGGAATGAATGCAAGGCTATCCATACTCACAACCTTTCTACTCAAGGCATCTGCCACCATATTGGCCTTCCCAAGCTGATATAAAATGGTGATATCATAGTCTTTCAACATCTCCAACCACTTTCTCTGCTTCAAGTTGAGATCCTTTTGCATGAACAAATACTGTAAACTCCATGATCTGTGAACACCTCACATTACACGTCGTATAGGTAATGCCTCCAAATCTTCAGCGCATGAACAATGGTTGCCAACTCTAGATCATGAACATGGTAATTCTTCTTATGAACCTTCAACTGCCGTGATGCGGATGCAATCACCCTTCAATCCTGCATCAATACTGCACCGAGCCCAATACGAGGTGCATCACAATACACTATGTAAGATCCTGAACCTGTGGGCAACACCAACACTGGCGCCGTAGTCAAAGCAGTCTTGAGCTTCTGAAAGCTCAACTCACACTCATCCGACCACTGAACGGAGCACCCTTCTGGGTCAATCTAGTCAGTGGGCCTGCTATGGATGAAAACCCCTCCACGAACCGGCGATAATAACCCGCCAAACCAAGGAAGCTCCAAATCTCTGTAGCTAAAGTAGGTCTAGGCAATTCTGAACTATCTCAATATTTTTAGGATCCACTTTTATGCCCTCAATAGATACCACATGTCCCAAAAAGGCAACTGAGTCTAACCAAAACTCGCACTTTGAAAACTTGGCATAAAACTGACTATCTCTTAGAGTCTGAAGTACAATCTGAAGATGCTGCTCATGGTCCTCTTGACTGCGAGAGTAGATAAAGATATCATCAATGAATATGATCACAAAAGAATCCAGATAGGGCTTGAATACCCGGTTCATAAATCCATAAATGCTGCTGGGGCATTTGTCAACCCAAATGACATCACTAGGAACTCATAATGCCCATATCGAGTCCCAAAAGTCGTCTAAGGGACATCCGATGCCCTAATCTTCAACTGATGTTAGCCAAACCTCAAATCAATCTTCAAAAATACCTTGGCACCCTGAAGCTGATCAAATAAGTCATTAATCCTCGGCAACAGATACTTGTTCTTGATAGTGACTTTGTTCAACTGCCGACAATCTATACACATCCTCATCGAACCGTCTTTCTTCTTCACGAACAACATGGGCGCTCCCCTGGGCGAGACACTAGGTCTAATGAATCCCTTATCAAGAAAATATTGCAACTGCTCATTCAGTTCCTTAAAATCTGGCGGGGCCATACGGTATGGTGGACTGGAAATGGGCTGAGTGCCCAGAGCCAAATCAATACATAAGTCAATATCTCTGTCGGGTGGCATCCCCGACACATCTGCAGGAAACACGTCTGGAAACTCATGCACAACAAGTACCGAATCCATGGAAAGAACCTCCACACTAGAATCGCGAATATAGGCCAAATACGCTAGACATCCCATCTCGACCATATGTCGAGCCTTGACATATGAAACAACTCTGCTGGTAGAATGGCCACGAGTCCCTCTCCACTCTAATCGAGGCAATCCCGGCATGGCTATAGTCACCGTCTTGGCGTGACAGTCAATCCATACCCAAGATAACGTCAAAGTCTACCATATCCAAAAGCAGGAGATCTACAATATTCTCAAGACTCCCACTAGTAATCACACACGAGCGATAGACACGACCTACAACAATAGAATCTCCCACATGCGTGGCCATATACACAAGAGCACTCAAAGAATCACGAGGCACAACCAGATATGAGGCAAAATAGGATGACACATAGGAATAAGTAGATCCCGAATCAAATAGAACTGAAGAATCTCTGCGGTAAACTTGAACAATACCTGTGATAACGGCATCAGATGACTCGGCTTTAGGTCTAGCTGGAAATGCATAAAATCGGGGTTGGCCCCACAACTCTGACCCACATCTCTGGGATGGCCTTTAGCTGGCTGGCCTCCACCTCTAACGGTCTGACCTCCACCTCTAACGATCTGACCTCCGCCTCTGGTTGCTTGACCCCTGCCCCTAGCTGGCTGAGCGGGCGGTGGAGCAACCGGTGCCGGGACTATGGCATGAGAACTCTGATGTGGCATGCCGTCCAATAACCTCGGACAGAACCTCTTGATGTGACCAGAATCTCTACACTCAAAACACCCATCCTGCTACTGTGGCTGCTGAAGCTAACCCGAACTGGCCGGATAGCCACGGTGATAGCTTTGAATCGGAGGCGCACTGATAGAAGTTGATGGTGCACTATAGGCTGGCTGCCTAGAATGAGATACATAAGGACCACGACTCCCTGAAGCACTGTGGGATGCCTGAAGCGCTGACTGAAACGGCATGGGAGGATGGCCTCTACAAAAAGTACCCCTGCCTCCAGACGAGGAACCACTGAAACCATCGAAATGACAAGACCACTTATCAGACATCGGCCCTCTCTCCTGATCACGAACTATCACAATCTATCTAGCAATATCTACGGCCCTCTGGAAAGTAATATAACCACCAGCCTCATTAGCCATATGCAACCTAATAGTGAAAGTGAGCCCATCAATGAATCTCTTCGCTCTCTCCCTCTCAGTAGGGAGGAAGATAATGGCATTGTGAGCTAGGTCCACAAATCGAGTCTCATACTGGGTAACATTCATACTACCATACTGAAGTCACTCAAACTGCCTGTGGTAATCCTCTCTTAGAGTGACAGGAATGAACTTCTCTATAAATAGTTGTAAAAATTGATCCTAGGTAAGTGCAGGCGAACCAAATGGTCTAGTCAACATATAATCTCTCCACCATCTCTTGGCGGAACCAGTCATCCGAAACACTGCAAAGTCGACCCCATTGGTCTCAACTATACCCATATTGCGCAATACCTCGTGGCAACGGTCCACGTAATCCTGTGGGTCCTCATAAGATGCATTACTAAAATAAATAGGGAAGAGATTGGTAAACTTATCCAACCTCAACAAGGCCACAGAAGACATAGCGGGCCTATCGTCGGCCTATGCAATAACAACCGGCTGAACCACCCAGCTGGCTGGGCTGTTGGAGTATGATACAAGGGAGCGACCTACTCTGGGGTGTGAGTAGCGGGAGTTTGTGCTCCTCTCCCAGTACGAGAGATGGCTGGTGCCACCGGGAATGCACCGGCCTGGGCCACACTCTCCATAAGGCCAACCAAGAGGACTAGAGCGTCCTGAAGCACTGGAATGGCTATGAACCCCTCTGGGACTTGTGTTGGTCCGACGGGTATAGTCTAAGCTGGAACCTCCTCCTTGGGATCAATCTGAGGCTCGACTGCGGGTGCTCGAGCTCTAGGCTGAGCTATGCCTCTTCCTTGGCCTCGAACTCTGCCCCTAGTAAGAGCTGTCACTACGGGCTCCGGCTCCTCTCTGGCTATAGATGATGTGCGTGTTCTCGCCATCTGCGTGAGAACAATACAACAAGAATAGAATGGTTCAATCATCAATGATAGAATAAAATCGCACGATAAAGAAGGATAGAAGTGAAATTGTTCCTAAACTCCATAGCCTCTGGAAGATAAGCACAGACGTCTCCGTACGAATCCTCCAGACTCTATTAATCTTGCTCGTGACTCGTGAGACCTAGGCAACCTAGTTCTCTGAAACCAACTTGTCACGACCCAGAATTCCCACCCTCGGGAGCGTGATGGCGCCTAAGATTTCACTTGCTAGGAAAACTAACGTTAGATTTAGTTATTAACTATTTTCAACAAATCAATTTAAATGAAAACCAATAAGCTCAATGAAACTAAAATAAAGTGAATCAACTAAAATAACGGCGCTATCCAGATATAATCCCAGAACTGGTGTCACAAGTGCACGAGCGACTAGAGTACTACAAATAATAGTCTGAATGAAAGCATAACTGTCTAAAATGAAATAAACAGCTAGAGTAATGTAGAAGAGGATTTCAGGGTTGCAAGCATTGTACATTTGTATCTCAAGTCTCCGACAAGCAATCAATCCGAGTAATCTACTAACCGCCGCTAGGACCGATTCTAAAATCTACACAATAAGTGCAGAGTGTAGTATGAGTACAACCAATCCCATATACTCTGTAAGTTTCGAGCTTAACCTCGACGAAGTAGTGATGAGGCTAAGGCGGGTCACTTACAATAACCTGTACGCTGTATAAAAATAATAATAGGAAAGGAAAACATGAAATGACGGCAAAGCAGTAAACTAATGAAAATAAAATCAATCCTCGAAACTAGTGAATCCAGAAATATCATCCCTTATAATATCATATGAAAATACTAAAAGCTAACACAATACAATAATGAGTACAACACACACAATCCGTTACGGCGCGCAACCCAATCCTACTATATAATCTGAATCAATATCGTAATCCTCCCTTATTGCACCATATCAATATCAAAATCACATATAAAATCCATTGTGACGCGCAACCCGATCCCACGCTTTCAATCTCAAAATCCTCCCTTATTTTACCACATCACAACTGTTGCGGTGTGCAACCCGATCCACAAACAAATTCAATAAATGTAATCAATCCAACAACTCAATTCACAAGAATTTATACGATTAAAGAATATGAAAACAAAGAAATAAAGGTACCCCGTACCAAATCAAGGAATGCTAC
Source organism: Nicotiana otophora (assembly GCA_000715115.1). Lineage (NCBI taxonomy): Eukaryota > Viridiplantae > Streptophyta > Magnoliopsida > Solanales > Solanaceae > Nicotiana > Nicotiana otophora. Next base: position 2,441 of record AWOL01S0330552.1, on the reverse strand, counting down.
AATTAACACAAAGCAACAAGACAAGCTAAATATATGACAATTAAAGTGTACAAGTAAGACAGTTACGGCAAGTAGCAAGTAATCATGGAATAATGGAAGAAACTAATATTTCAATACAAGAGTAAATAAATGTCAAGTAATAAGTTACAACATAGCAAGCAATTAAGGCATGTAACAGTTAAGACATGGAATAAGATAATTAATGAAATACGGGAAAGCATGAAAATAATTATTTTGATGGCGTATATACACTTGTCACCTCGCATGTAAGCGGTAATACACATAATTCACATAACATATAGTTCAAGGGTTCCTAATATCCTCAAATCAAGGTTAGACCTAACACTTATCTCGCTCTACAAGTAAATCAAAGCTCAACCGGGGTCTTTCCTCTAAAATTTGCCTCCAAACCAATCAAATCTAACCAAGATTGACGTAATATCAACAAACAATACTAGAGAAATCAATTACAATACATAACGTTAAGATCTTTACACTTTTTTCAAAAAGTCAACAAAAGTCAACCCAATACTCGCTTGGTCAAAACCCGAGATTCGGACCAAAACTCAATTACTCATTCACCCCCGAGCCTAATTATGCGATTAGTTTTGAAATCCGACCTCAATTTGAGGTCTAAATCTCAATTTTATAAAATCCCCTAATTACACCCAAATCCCTAATTTTCTACCATGAAAGAGCATAGATTAAGGTTAGAAATCAATGGGTGTTGATGGAAATAGAAGAAAACGAGTTAAAGTATACTAACTTATGAAATAGGGCTGCAATATATCTTCAAAATCGCCTCTAAGCCGAGCTCTAATGTGAAGATGGTGAAAGATGAAGAAAATTTCGTCTTTGGAACACTTAAGTGACTGGGCGTCAGGCCTTCTTCGCGTTCGTGAAGGGCCTGACGCGATCGCGATATGTAGCAGCCCAAGTGGTCTTCACGTTCACGAGGGGTTGCACGAGTTCGCGATGGTCTATCCCCATTGTCCATCACGTTAGCGTAGAACAAACCCCTGCTCCCCGCCCAGACACCTTACTCATCGCGTTCGCATAGTGTTGGTCACGTTCGCGAAAGGTGATCCCACCATTGCTTCACGTTCGCGTCCTCAGCATCGCATTCGCATAGAGGAAAGTCTACCCTAGCCCAAGTTACTCTTCGGGATCGCGAAGAAGGATGAACCAGACATCAGAAAACTCAGAACCAGCCATAGCCTAAGTCCAAAAATCAATCTGTAGCCTATTCGAAACTCACCCGAGCCTCTCGAGCTCCTAACCAAACATGCACATAAGTGTAGTAAAATCATAAGGACTTGTTCGCGTGATCAAAATACTAAAATAACACCTAGAACTACGAATCATACATCAAAATGAACGATATTTTCATAGAAACTCAAGAACATGCAAATTTTACAATCGGGCGTCCGAATCACGTCAAATCAACTCCGTTTTACACCAAATTTTGCAGACAAGTCATAAATAGTGAAACAAACCTATACCAAGTTCTGGAACTGAAATCCAAATCCGGTAGCAACAAAGTCAACCTACAGTCAAACTTAGGAATTCTTTTAGCCTCCAAATCAAGTTAGGGACTTTCGAATTCGATTCAGGGCATACGCCCAAGTCCCAAATTACGATACGGACTCACTGGGACTGTCAAAATAGTGATCCAGGTCAGTTTACCCAAAACATTAACCGTAGTCAACTCAAATAAGTTTTAAGGCTAAATTTCACTTTTTCATAGATTTTCCACGTAATTTGTTTTGAAAAAAGACATGGACTGTGCACGCAAATAGAGAAAGGCTAAACGAATCTGTTCAAGGTCTCGGAACACTCAAATGAAGGCTAAAATTGAAAATGACCTATCGGATCATCACATGTACAAACAAATCAGACTATGAATTCATCAAAGATTTGATATATATGTTGGAACAAAAAATACTTTAGAGATGATCCCAAGAACTATCATGTCAAATCATTGAGAATAAAAACTAGATACGAAAGCGTACCTGAATCCTTAACTTGTCATCTTTGCGGTTAGTGGTCTTCCAAACCAAGACGTATGAATTGCACAGATGGCGGCTCACACTTTTCCAATGATAGGATATTAGAAAAGAACCCTACGTCTAATTTGGGGACCATAACCCATTTATAGTTGTACATGTTTATGTAATTCTAATTTAGCCCATCATTAAATTAGAAGTTACAATTGGGTATCTACACATAAGATCCCATACTTTAGGAGGTGTTTTATAGACCCATTTAACTTTAAACCTTAGCAGATCACTTTTAATATGGGTCAACCTTGTAACGATAGAAACCAACATACAATTATTTTTAATACAAAATATATGTGCAAGTCTATAAACTCTTACAATCTCCTACTTGGATGACACACACACGAGCACACACACACACACACACATACACACACACAC